>JAVJIF010005751.1:0-220178 GCA_038442645.1 Agave tequilana
CATTGTTTCCCTGTTTAATGTGTAAAATATATTAGTTTCTATTTTCATCTTAAAAGAAAATAAATTAAACAACAAAAATAAAATTTTTACTGTGCTTTGGGTTGTTACGGTTGCCGACCGATCGACCGAGTTAGCCTGTCATAGGCCCGGTCGACCGGGCGGTCGACCGATCTGACCTGGAATTTAAAAAAAAAAATTTAGCCCGAAGCCGGTCGACCGGGCGGTCAGCCGACTGAAACTGAGTTTGCTCTCGATTTGCGCCGGTCGACCGGGAGTCGGGTAAACTGTTTTTCACCTGATTTTATATAAAGTCCTAAATCCTAAATCCTTCATTCTCTCATCTCTCCACCGACTTCCCTTTCTCCCCTCTTCAGTTCTCCTCCTCCCAAACAATTCCAACCCCCTAAAACTCCTTCCAATCCAAATTTCTTCCACAAAATTCGTTAAAAACTTTCTTAGGCCCCAGATCTACAATTTTTCATGGATTTTTCTAGGATTTGAAGGTATAACCAAAATTTCTCCTTATTCTCTTCAATTTTCTTTATTATTCTTGTTTATCCATCTTTATTTCGTGCTATTATCCTGTTTAATCCTTCACCATGTCCAAAAGATCCAGATCTGAGAAGGGAAACCCTTGAATCATCATCCAACCTTTCATCTCCAAAATGCATCTCACGGATTCATAATAATTCACAATAAAAGTGTTATCTCTGGTAGGACTGTGGTGCTTAGTGATGTTTGAGCACCTTAATCTTGCTAATATTTTAAGTATTAGTTCACTTGAGAATTTTGTCACCATCAAAGAACAGTTTACCCTGAACTCGTACATTACTTCTACTCAAACCAATCTTTTCAGCATGATCACATCAGGTCTAGAGTCATGGGCAAGGATATAAATATTTCCCTTGAAAAATTTGCATGTCTCCTACACCTCTCATGTGAGGGGGTAGATATTTATAATGTGGATCTACATGAATTAACTTATCCTGACGGTGAGTCTGCCCAACACCGCCTCCATTTTGCTTCACGATGATGATAACCCGCTTTAGTTAGGAATGAGGAGGTGAAGTATTACACTCTCACCGCCCAAGTCTTAGCTAAAATGTTTTTCTATAACCTCCTGCCAAATCAGGAGAGTATAGTGATTAGTCTACAATTCTGCATTATTATGTCGCATTCTCTCACAGATTTATGAATAAATTGTCGGTCTAAACCGTGTTTTGGTCTTTATTGCAGGTAGATCCAAAGTTCAAGGGCAAAGATGGAATAAGAGCTTAATTAAAGCCAATTAAGGGTAATTAAATCTGCATTACTTTGAGGCCAAGAAAGGGAATTATCTAGAAGATACATCGAATCTAGCCTCTTGCGCACAACAGACGGATCTGTGGACGAAATTACCCGAAAAGGAATATACCAGGAAGCGTCTCGAAGCCAGACAGAGCCACGGACCAAAATCAGGGAGCTCTCTCCCTGGTTTTGCCGCGGATCAGCGGCAAGAGCCGCGGAGCCGCGGCAATATTAAGGAGCCACGCGTCGATTTTCGACACGTGGCCCCGTCTCGTCTTCTGGAAGCGTCTTTCGCCTATAAATCGAACTTCAGAGGCCCAAACCGAAAGCAGTCTTCGTTTTTAGGAGTAGGTGTAGATTTTAGTTTAGTGTAGGTGAGTATTCTTCATTTCTTGTATTTTCATTTCTTCTTAGATCATTGTAGTAGGGCTGAGTGATACATAGAGAGAGAGAAAGCAAGGGATTTATGTAATAGAGAGTGACACTCTATGTAAAGGTGCCTCCTTTCTCTTCCATTGTAATCTCCTTCACCTTCTACATGATTTCTTGCTAGTTTTTTTTCTCATGGCAATCTAACTACTAACCACTAACCTCTAACCACTTACTTGATAATCCACATGAATCGGGTTGCCTCTACAAGGCCTTGTTCTTACAAGAGCCATTGATGGCAAAAGATGGGTTCTAACATCTAACTTGCTAACTTGCTAACCAAGCTAACTCTCTTTTATTTCATGCTCTTTTATTTCATGCTAGTAGTGTAATGAGTGATGCTTGTATTGACTTGTTCTTGTTGCAATGTTTTGAATGTGATGAACCATCCATGAGCCATGCTTTATAACCGTCTCTTGGAGCCAAGGATTGTGATGGCCGAGGATCAAAATGTGAGGCAATATCTCGAAGAGGTTAGCATGGTTAGTGGAGCATTAAGTAGTTAGTAGCCATGAGTTTCTTTCATCTTGTTTTAGAAATCGTTTCCAAAATTCTTTTTATCATCTTCATCATCGTTGTTTTCACCATCCTCTTAGTTCACCGTAGTTCCCATCTTCTTTCTTTATTTGTTTTCCAAACCACTTCTATTTTGTTTTCACTTCGCCGTTTTCATCGCTCTCCTTACCTACCACATTCTGGATTTCCTTTTCCTTTTCTTTTCACTTTCTTTTTCATTCTTTTAACAAAGAAGAACTGTTAACAAATAACGGGAATAGAAACTGTTAATGCTTCTATCGCCTCCCTTCCCTATGGATACAGCCCGTTAAGCCAATGCTATAACGGAAGTATCGAGGGTACACTAAGCACATTCGAGCTTTCATCAATTTTACATAAAACACATTTTTTAGTTTTAGTTTCCACCCCGATCAAATTTTGGCGCCGTTGCCGGGGAAGGGAATGGTTTCATTTTTCACGTTTTTGTTAACATGTCTTCTCTGTTTGGTATGCAGGGCAATATTTACAGGTGCTTAACATTGCAGAATAGACCCTAACTTTGCATCTCCCTGCTCTTGAAAGCAGGGCCCCAGATTCTAAAGACAAGCCGTGGAACCGCGACTTTTGCCGCGAAACCGCGGCAATTTTGTGAACATTGTATATCGTGTTGTTCTGGGATGTGTGAATTGTAATAGCTAGTGGATTTGTACTGCTATCTTTCTTGCTTTGATTGCCTACACACCATAATAAAATAAAGAACTAAAATACGGTATTTGGACGCTTTTAAAACGGCTTAGACATTTGCATTTAGGCACGTGTCAATTCAATTCCAATATACTGTATTTTGTTCTGTTGTTGTGATCTGGATGGAGACGTACATATGGCATTGCATATAGCATAAGATAAACACATGGGTGATTTATCGCTTTGTGTTACATTCTTGTCTATATTGCACACTTGCACAAATTGCAATTAAGGGCAAAACTCAAACAAGATAAGGTGGGATTTCATCAACCTTCCTTTGCCCAAAAATTATCTCCCCACTCACACAACCCAAGCCCTAATAAAATTTGAATAGACGTTAGCCCCTAGGGACATTACATCTAGGTCTAGGTAATGCTCCTATTGGCTTGGTTTTGCTTTTTCTTTTCTTTATTTGTTGTTTGATTTATCTTTTTGTTTGTGATTATTTGTGAAATGGCATTCAATAATAACAATTCTTTCAATCCGAATATGAATCCATATTTCACATCAACCCCATTTGATTCGGATAATTCCAACCCGACGTTTTACAATATGCATCAACCAAATACATCGAGTTGGCCTTATCCGAATCAATACAACCCATACCCACATTCTTTGACTATAATTTCCAAAATAATTTCAACTCGTCACAGAGTCAATGGGAATTCACTTCCCCCGAGTTTAATTATCACCTCCTTGTCCACCATGTCCACCTTGTCCACAATTACACAATATTCATTCCCCGAATGTGCTTCCTATACTCCTTTTTCTGGACCTCCCATTGAAGAAAAATCTGAGTTACAAAAGAGTCTAGAAGCCAATCTACAAAGGGCCGAGCAACAACTTCAAGAAACATTGGCCTCTCCAATTCCACTGTATTTTCAAGAGTCTTACTCAATTCCACCCCTCACAATGAACAACCATCTGCCTTGGAAATGAGTAAGGAACTTTTATGTGAGTCCAAACAACAATCACAAAATCTGATGGACTCACAATTTCACCACCAATTCCAAAACAACACTGCATCTCTTCAACAAAACGATGAACCAATGACTTATAAAAAGATGCTTGAATTCATGACTCAGGCTCAAAATGATCGTAACCGTGACATAGATTTGATGATCCAAACTCTTCATTCTCATCCTATTTCTAATGTCACTAACCATTCTGTCAGAGCCAAAGAGTCATGTTGTTTTGGAAATCAAGATTCAATTTCAGCACACCCACCTGAACTTGTCCAAACTTCAGATCCTATTGATATTTTGGCAAGTTATCCTTTTCCTGAAATTGAACTTGAGCATGAATATGATCCTGAACTTCCACTTGATGATTCAATTCTACTTCCTGATTCAATTATGACTCCGGTGTCTTCACCAGATTTCAATCCTTTTCCTGAGTCAGTATTAAATCCTGTACCCATCCATTGTGAAATTGAATCACCAATCATTCATGATGATCATATTGAACTTGACCAATTCCATGCTTTTGAAAGTCCCATTGATAAATTGGCAAGTTCTCATTTTTGTGGAATTGAACTCAATGAGGAATGTGACTTTGATCCTCAAGTTTGTGATTTAGTTCAAATACCTGAATCATTATTGACTCCTGTTTTGTTACCCAATTTGAGTAACATTTTAGAGTCAGTTTTGATTCCCATTCCTCCTGAACTTGAATCACCAATCTTAGATAGTCACATTCCATCATGGGGAAATGAATGTGGACTTGAGCTTCATCTTCTTGATTTGGACCCTCTTCCAGATCCGATCTCGACTCCCGAACCTTTACTTGACTTGAGTCAATTTTCTGAGTCGGTATTAGTTCCTGTACTTCCTGAGTCCAAATCAATCATTCCATTCTGGGACAAGGTTGTTGATAAATTTGACTCCGAAATTATTTTGAAAATTTGGAAATTAGATGGGTAAAATTTTTAATAAAACTCATAAATATATACATCTTTCTAGTGGGTTGTATCATGGAGGTTTCTGGTGGTTCCTCCGGACTCCACGCAAGACTATTGGGCTGCATTTCGTGGACCAATCCGACCACCACCGGAACCACCACCTTGAGGTGAGTTTTTCTTCCCTCTCTATTTTGTTTCATGCATACATATATCACGATGCATTGAGGACAATGCATGAGATAAGTGTGGGGGAGGGTTTACTAACTTAGAGTTTTTTAGATTTTCTTTCTTTTACACTTCTTTTAGAAATCTTCCCTTTTGTATAGGAATTTTATCTTTCTTTAAAAACTTTTTGAAATAAGAGACAAAGTTTTGATCTATATTTAAGAAAATTAAGATGATCTTAGAAATTAAGAAAGCCTTAATTATGACATCTTAACCTAGTCGAAATAATGGATCTTGTTTAAAATTATTGGCTAAGTAAGATAAATTGGGGAGATAATTTTATCTTGAATTTTTTCCCTTAGATAGTATGCACATCACACTTACACAATTTTTGGGATGGAAACAAAGACCTAAAATGCCATAAAGTATAAATAAATAAATAAATAAAATAATCACTTATTAAGTTGGATAACTATGCCTCAAGAAGCAGATTATTCACACCTAACGGTGATCTTAAGAAGCAAATAATCCCCCTTAGTTTTGTGGCCTTGTTTACTTGAGTCCTTAAACCCGAGGGATGTTTTCTCATCTGGTGTCCTAAGACCTTCTGGTTTGGGAGTCATCGGTTATAGGCTCGTTACATGGGTGAACTAGAAAGCCTAAACTAAGGGAAGAAAAAAAAAGAATATATATAAATATGAATAAATGGCTTGATGGTTAGAGTTGAAATCCCAGAAATCTTCACTATCACAAAGTGCATATTATCTAGGTTTTATGAAAGATAAATTATTCAATCCAAATTTGAGTTCTTACCTTAATTGAAGACAAGATCTTGCATAGAGACTAAGTTTAAGGAAGAATGATTTGTGGTGAACTTATGACCTTAGATCACTTATATTTTTGCAAAAATATTTCATAAACTTGTCTCTTTCAAAATGCGTTTTCAAAATACTAACATTTGTCTTCTTTCTTTATGGATTTTGTGGGTGCAATCCGCTGAAAACCCTCAGGAGACAACGCTCCTCCTCTAGGGTAACCTAGAGGTTTAACAGCTTGTTGCACACACTCAGTGCAATCGCGTCACCTACGAAAGTGGTGTAATAACCCTTGTAGTATAGTTTTTCTTTTCTTGTTTTGTTCGGAACGAGCAAAAGAATAAGTGTGGGGGTGTGATTAGTCTACAATTCTGCATTATTATGTCGCATTCTCTCACAGATTTATGAATAAATTGTCGGTCTAAACCGTGTTTGGTCTTTATTGCAGGTAGATCCAAAGTTCAAGGGCAAAGATGGAATAAGAGCTTAATTAAAACCAATTAAGGGTAATTAAATTCGCATTACTTGGAGGCCAAGAAAGGGAATTATCTAGAAGATACATCGAATCTAGCCTCTTGCGCACAACAGACGGATCTGTGGACGAAATTACCCGAAAAGGAATATACCAGGAAGCGTCTCGAAGCCAGACGGAGCCACGGACCAAAACCAGGGAGCTCTCTCCCTGGTTTTGTCGCGGATCCGTGGCAATAGTAAGGAGCCACGCGTCGATTTTCGACGCGTGGCCCCGTCTCGTCTTCTGAAAGCGTCTTTCGCCTATAAATAGACCTGCAGAGGCCCAAACCGAAAGTAGTCTTCGTTTTAAGAGTAGGTGCAGATTTTAGTGTAGTATAGGTGAGTGTTCTTCATTTCTTGTATTTTCATTTCTTCTTAGATCATTGTGGTAGGGCTGAGTGATACATAGAGAGAGAGAAAGCAAGGGATTGATGTAATAGAGAGTGACACTCTATGTAAAGGTGCCTCCTTTCTCTTCCATTGTAATCTTCTTCACCTTCTACATGATTTCTTGCTAGTTTTTCTTCTCATGGCAATCTAACCTCTAACCACAAACCTCTAACCACTTACTTGATAATCCACATGAATCGGGTTGCCTCTACAAGGCCTTGTTCTTGCAAGAGCCATTGATGGCCAAAGATGATGGGTTCTAACATCTAACTTGCTAACTTGCTAACTTCCTAACCAAGCTAACTCTCTTTTATTTCATGCTCTTTTATTTCATACTAGTAGTGTAATGAGTGATGCTTGTATTGGCTTGTTCTTGTTGCAATGTTTTGAATTTGATGAACCATCCATGAGCCATGCTTTGTACCGTCTCTTGGAGCCAAGGACTGTGATGGCCGAGGATCAAAATGTGAGGCAACTATCTCGAAGAGGTTAGCATGATTAGTGGAGCATTTAGTAGTTAGTGGCCATGAGTTTTCTTTCATCTTATTTTAGAAATCGTTTTCCAAAATTCTTTTTATCATCTTCATCGTTGTTTTCACCATCCTCTTAGTTCACCGTAGTTCCATCTTCTTTCTTTATTTGTTTTCCAAACCACTTCTATTTTGTTTTCACTTCGCCGTTTTCATCGCTCTCCTCACCTACCACATTTTGGATTTCCTTTTCCTTTTCTTTTTCACTTTCTTTTTCATTCTTTTAACAAAGAAGAACTGTTAACAAATAACGGGAATAGAAACTGTTAATGCTTCTATCGCCTCCCTTCCCTGTGGATACGACCCGTTAAGCCAATGCTATAACAGAAGTATCGAGGGTACACTAAGCACATTCGAGCTTTTCATCAATTTTACATAAAACACATTTTTTAGTGTTAGTTTCCACCCCGATCAAATTTTGGCGCCGTTGCCGGGGAAGAGAATGGTTTCGTTTTCACGTTTTGTTAACATTGTCTTCTCTGTTTTGGTGTGCAGGGCAATATTTACAGGTGCTTAACATTACAAAATAGACCCTAGCTTTGCATCTCCCTGCTCTTGAAAGCAGGGCCCCAGATTCTAAAGACAAGCCGCGGAACCGCGACTTTTGCCGCGAAACTGCGGCAATTTTGTGAACATTGTATATCGTGTTGTTCTGGGATGTGTGAATTGTAATAGCTAGTGGATTTGTACTGCTATCTTTCTTGCTTTGATTGCCTACACACCATAATAAAATAAAGAACTAAAATACGGTATTTGGACGCTTTTAAAACGGCTTAGACATTTGCATTAGGCACGTGTCAATTCAATTCCAATATACTGTATTTTGTTCTGTAGTTGTGATCCAGATGGAGATGTACATATGGCATTGCATATAGCATAGGATAAACATGTGGGTGATTTATCGCTTTGTGTTACATTCTTGTCTATATTGCACACTTGCACAAATTGCAATTAAGGGCAAACCCAAACAAGATAAGGTGGGATTTCATCACCCTTCCTTTGCCCAAAAATCATCTCCCCACTCACACAACCCAAGCCCTAATAAAATTTGAATAGACGTTGGCCCCTAGGGACATTACATCTAGGTCTAGGTCAACGCTCCTATTGGCTTGGTTTTGCTTTTTCTTTTCTTTTTGTTTGTTGTTTGATTTTTCTTTTTGTTGTGATTATTGTGAAATGGCGTTCAATAATAACAATTCTTTCAATCCGAATATGAATCCATATTTCACATCAACCCCATTTGATTCGGATAATTCCAACCCGGCGTTTTACAATATGCATCAACCAAATACACCGGGTTGGCCTTATCCGAATCAATACAACCCATACCCACATTCTTATGACTATAATTTCTAAAATAATTTCAACTCGTCACAGAGTCAATGGGAATTCACTTCCCCGAGTTTAATTATCAACCTCCTTGTCCACCATGTCCACCTTGTCCACAATTTACACAATATTCATTCCCCGAATGTGCTTCCTATACTCCTTTTTCTAGACCTCCCATTGAAGAAAAATCTGAGTTACAAAAGAGTCTAGAAGCCAATCTACAAAGGGCCGAGCAACAACTTCAAGAAACATTGGCCTCTCCAATTTCACAGTATTTTCAAGAGTCTTACTCAATTCCACCCCCTCACAATGAACAACCATCTGCCTTGAAAATGAGTAAGGAACTTTTATGTGAGTCCAAACAACAATCACAAAATCTGATGGACTCACAATTTCACCACCAATTCCAAAACAACACTGCATCTCTTCAACAAAACGATGAACCAATGACTTATAAAAAGATGCTTGAATTCATGACTCAGGCTCAAAATGATCGTAACCGTGACATAGATTTGATGATCCAAACTCTTCATTCTCATCCTATTTCTAATGTCACTAACCATTCTGTCAGAGCCAAAGAGTCATGTTGTTTTGGAAATCAAGATTCAATTTCAGCACACCCACCTGAACTTGTCCAAACTTCAGATCCTATTGATATTTTGACAAGTTATCCTTTTCCTGAAATTAAACTTGAGCATGAATATGATCCTGAACTTCCACTTGATGATTCAATTCTACTTCCTGATTCAATTATGACTCCGATGTCTTCACCTGAATTCAATCCTTTTTCTGAGTCAGTATTGAATCCTGTACCCATCCATTGTGAAATTGAATCACCAATCATTCATGATGATCATATTGAACTTGACCAATTCTATACTTTTGAAAGTCCCATTGATAAATTGGCAAGTTCTCATTTTTGTGGAATTGAATTCAATGAGGAATGTGACTTTGATCCTCAAGTTTGTGATTTAGTTCAAATACCTGAATCATTATTGACTCCTATTTTGTTACCCAATTTGAGTAACATTTTAGAGTCAGTTTTGATTCCCATTCCTCCTGAACTTGAATCACCAATCTTAGATAGTCACATTCCATCATGGGGAAATGAATGTGGACTTGAGCTTCATCTTCTTGATTTGGACCCTCTTCCAGAACCGATCTCGACTCCCGAACCTTTACTTGACTTGAGTCATTTTTCTGAGTCGGTATTAGTTCCTGTACTTCCTGAGTCCAAATCAATCATTCCATTCTGGGACAAGGTTGTTGATAAATTTGACTCCGAAATTATTTTGAAAATTTGGAAATTAGATGGGGTAAATTTTTAATAAAACTCATAAATATATACATCTTTCTAGTGGGTTGTATCATGGAGGTTTCTAGTGGGTTCCTCCGGACTCCACGCAAGACTATTGGGCTGCATTTCGTGGACCAATCCGACCACCACCGGAACCACCACCTTGAGGTGATTTTTCCTTCCCTCTCTATTTTGTTTCATGCATACATATATCACGATGCATTGAGGACAATGCATGAGATAAGTGTGGGGGAGGGTTTACTAACTTAGAGTTTTTTAGATTTTCTTTCTTTTACACTTCTTTTAGAAATCTTCCCTTTTGTATAAGAATTTTATCTTTCTTTAAAAACTTTTTGAAATAAGAGACAAAGTTTTGATCTATATTTAAGAAAATTAAGATGATCTTAGAAATTAAGAAAGCCTTAATTATGACATCTTTAACCTAGTCGAAATAATGGATCTTGTTTAAAATTATAGGCTAAGTAAGATAAATTGGGGAGATAATTTTATCTTGAATTTTTTGCCTTAGATAGTATGCACATCACACTTACACAATTTTTGGGATGGAAACAAAGACCTAAAATGCCATAAAGTATAAATAAATAAATAAATAAAATAATCACTTATTAAGTTGGATAACTATGCCTCAAGAAGCATGATTATTCACACCTAACGGTGATCTTAAGAAGCAAATAATCCTCCTTAGTTTTGTGGCCTTGTTTACTTGAGTCCTTAAACCCGAGGGATGTTTTCTCATCTGGTGCCCTAAGACCTTCTGGTTTGGGAGTCATCGGTTATAGGCTCGCTACATGGGTGAACTAGAAAGCCTAAACTAAGGGAAGAAGAAAAAAAGAATATATATAAATATGAATAAATGGCTTGATGGTTAGAGTTGAAATCCCAGAAATCTTCACTATCACAAAGTGCATATTATCTAGGTTTTATGAAAGATAAATTATTCAATCCAAATTTGAGTTCTTACCTTAATTGAAGACAAGATCTTGCATAGAGACTAAGTTTAAGGAAGAATGATTTGTGGTGAACTTATGACCTTAGATCACTTATATTTTTGCAAAAATATTTCATAAACTTGTATCTTTCAAAATGCGTTTTCAAAATACTAACATTTGTCTTCTTTCTTTATGGATTTTGTGGGTGCAATCCGCTGAAAACCCTCAGGAGACAACGCTCCTCTTCTAGGGTAACCTAGAGGTTTAACAGCTTGTTGCACACGCTCAGTGCAATCGCGTCACCTGCGAAAGTGGTGTAATAACTCTTGTAGTATAGTTTTTCTTTTCTTGTTTTGCTCGGAACGAGCAAAAGAATAAGTATGGGGGTGTGATTAGTCTACAATTCTGCATTATTATGTCGCATTCTCTCACAGATTTATGAATAAATTGTCGGTCTAAACCGTGTTTTGGTCTTTATTGCAGGTAGATCCAAAGTTCAAGGGTAAAGATGGAATAAGAGCTTAATTAAAACCAATTAAGGGTAATTAAATCCGCATTACTTGGAGGCCAAGAAAGGGAATTATCTAGAAGATACATCGAATCTAGCCTCTGCGCACAACAGACGGATCTGTGGATGAAATTACCCGAAAAGGAATATACCAGGAAGCGTCTCGAAGCCAGACGGAGCCACGGACCAAAACCAGGGAGCTCTCTCCCTGGTTTTACCGCGGATCCGCGACAATAGTAAGGAGCCACGCGTCGATTTTCGACGCGTGGCCCCGTCTCGTCTTCTAGAAGCGTCTTTCGCTTATAAATAGACCTGCAGAGGCCCAAACCGAAAGCAGTCTTCGTTTTTAAGAGTAGGTGCAGATTTTAGTGTAGTGTAGGTGAGTGTTCTTCATTTCTTGTATTTTTATTTCTTCTTAGATCATTGTAGTAGGGCTGAGTGATACATAGATAGAGAGAAAGCAAGGGATTGATGTAATAGAGAGTGACACTCTATGTAAAGGTGCCTCCTTTCTCTTCCATTGTAATCTCCTTCACCTTCTACATGATTTCTTGCTAGTTTTTCTTCTCATGGCAATCTAACTACTAACCACTAACCTCTAACCACTTACTTGATAATCCACATGAATCGGGTTGCCTCTACAAGGCCTTGTTCTTGCAAGAGCCATTGATGGCCAAAGATGATGGGTTCTAACATCTAACTTGCTAACTTGCTAACTTGCTAACCAAGCTAACTCTCTTTTATTTCATGCTCTTTTATTTCATGCTAGTAGTGTAATGAGTGATGCTTGTATTGGCTTGTTCTTGTTGCAATGTTTTGAATGTGATGAACCATCCATGAGCCATGCTTTGTACCGTCTCTTGGAGCCAAGGATTGTGATGGCCGAGGATCAAAATGTGAGGCAACTATCTCGAAGAGGTTAGCATGGTTAGTGGAGCATTTAGTAGTTAGTAGCCATGAGTTTTCTTTCATCTTGTTTTAGAAATCGTTTCCAAATTCTTTTTATCATCTTCATCGTTGTTTTCACCATCCTCTTGGTTCACCGTAGTTCCATCTTCTTTCTTTATTTGTTTTCCAAACTACTTCTATTTTGTTTTCACTTCGCCGTTTTCATCGCTCTCCTCACCTACCACATTCTGGATTTCCTTTTCCTTTTCTTTTTCACTTTCTTTTTCATTCTTTTAATAAAGAAGAACTGTTAACAAATAACGGGAATAGAAATGTTAATGCTTCTATCGCCTCCCTTCCCTGTGGATACGACCCGTTAAGCCAATGCTATAACGGAAGTATCGAGGGTACACTAAGCACATTCGAGCTTTTCATCGATTTTACATAAAACACATTTTTGAGTGTTAGTTTCCACCCCGATCATATAGTCACACTAGGGGTTCTACTCCTCTTCTGATCTATTGTCTTCTGAAAGGTATTAGAATAAATATTCCTAAACTCATCATCGACTTCATGACGTTCGACCATCTTCTGATCCCAACCAGGCACTTGTCCTATGGGATGCTCATCACTCGTCTGTTGAAGCAACTAAAGTTCGATCTTTTCACTGAACGTCCGTCGAACCGTCAGTTGACATCAACAGCACTCTCCTCAAGAGGACGCGTGTTAGGGAGCGTGCTCTTGCTCCTCAGCCACAGCCTATCATACCTGCTGTTGCTCCAGGATCTTCTTCTGCTCCTTTTGATCCCTATCAAGCTCTCTCCACTCAGCTTCGGGAGCATAACCTGCAGATGTCCACTCAGATGATTGCTCACTTCCAGCGGCTAGAGCAGCGAGTGGACAATGATCTCCATCACATTTGTAATTCTATTCACTATTTGCAGACCTGCATCTATGACATCTACAATAGAACACTTGGCCGGCTCCTCTTCCGAGTGGTTGCTCACAGCCACTTCCTCCCACGGGTCCTCCTTTCGACGCATGGGCTCCTCCTGTTGTTCCTGAGGCACCAGCTTCCCCAGAAGACCCTGATTTCCAGGAGGATTGACCCCTTTTGTTGATGACAAAAAGGGGAGAGATATTTTGATGGAGTTATTTATGGGAGTTAGCTTTTGTTATGTTATTTATTTTCTATATTTGGAGTTGGATATGTATTTTATTTTATGGACATATGCTTTGTGTGTTTTTGGTTTTTGAGGTTGGCATGAACCTCTAAGCATGTATGGATATGGACATATTTATTTCTGATATGGCAGTTATCCTTATTGTCTCTGTGTGGTATATGTGTTGTTTGTGTATTGTTTATTGTTTCTTGTTGATCCAACCATCTACCACTTATTTTGGAGGCTGGAGGCATTTTTGGATGGATGGAGGTAATCATTTGTGCATCCTCTTTCCTATCTCTGTTATTCTTGTTATGCATAGATGGCTGGCATATGAGTCTAACTGTTATATCTTTATATATGCTTTTACTTTGCATTTAGCTCTATATGTCTTATTCTTATATATGCATGTGTTAAGGGGGAGCTTCACTTGAAGTCTCTTCCCAAAATATTTGTAATAACTCTATATGTTTTGTCATCGTCAAAAAGGGGGAGATTGTTGGCCCAAAGGCCATTAGCCCTAGTTTTGATGATAACAAATCATATGTAGTTATGTATTAACAAAATTGTTTAATTAAGTTTCAGGTAAAAATATATGTTGTATTTCGGCTCCATCACAAGGCTCACACATTTGGAAGCCAAAAAGATTTAGATCCCAGAGCCTAGCACACTAGAAGAGCTCAAGGATCAAGCAATATCGAGAGACTATTTTAAGATTTGTATTTATACCTTTTCTATTTTAGTTAGGATTTATAGTCATTTGTCAAAACCAAGATGAAAGAAGTTGATAGCTTTTGGGATTGTCACACACACACATTTCATATTCTGTTGTGTTTTTCAAAACAAAAATTTATTACTAGATTTTTTACCGAGTTTCAGAAAAACAAAGTTTCGAAAAATCAGGTTTCAGAAAAACAAGTTTTGAAAAACTAGTTTTTGTTTTAGACAAGAATTTTTATCAAAATATAGTTCTAATCTATTTGGTGTTGATCTATGATCACACTCTGGCTCTTCAAATCCCTAGAACTCTATTTTATATTTACTTATCAAAAAAAATTGTTGGAAAAATATTTACTTCAAAAAGATATTCCAAAAACCTGTTTTGGCCCTCAGCCGGTCGACCGTGCGGTCGACCGCTGGCAGAGCAAAACTGCTCTGTCGGTCGACCGACATGCACCAAAGTGCAAACGTGCACTCCAGTCGACCGGCCCGGTCGACCGACAGAGAGTTTCACTCTCTATTTGGGAACCACAGTCGACCGTCCGGTCGAACGCATTTCCCAACGGTCGAAAATCTGACCGTTGGCGGTCAACCAGCCGGTCGACCGGAAGCAGAAAATTCTGCTGAGTTGGCTCCTAATGGTTAGATTCAATTTTATTTTTTGTTGGGTCTTGTCCCAACGGATCTATTGAGTTTTCTACCTTCATTTCATCCCTTATAAATAGTGGGATTATGAAACAACTTCAAAACAAGATTTCTAAGCCTTACATCAAAGTTTTTCATAGCCTCTTTGCAAAAGATTTTCTCTTGAGCCAACTATTTTCAAAATTTTGTGTTTTAGCTTGAGCCTTTCCTCTACTTCTCTACTTGCTTTTGCACTACACAATCTCAAGTGTTTCACTTCCTCATCTTGGTTGTAGGGTTGTGTTTGTGAGGTATCTTTGTGGTCAAGTTTTGATCACTGTTTTCTTCGATTGAGAAGTTGTAGAGGTTGCGGCCTCGAGCGAGCTAGTGAGCTTCAAGTTGGTGTTGCGGCATCGTGAGAGAGAACAAGTGTGTCCGAAGAGTTCTAGTGAGAACTTATAACCAATTGACGATCCGATGGGATCGATCATAGTGGAAATTCTTCATCATGTTGAAGGCGGGGACGTAGAGCAGTGGCTCGAACCTCGAAACATATTCTTGTGTTTACGATTTCCTACTATCTCACTAACTCTACTCTCTCTTTACTTGCACTTATATTGCTTACTCTTTTACAAGATCTATCTAATTGTTATTGTTTGTTGCTAGTTTGTTTTTAATTCCGCATTATTTGTCATTAAGTATAGTCATCACCTATTCACCCCCCTCTAGGTGATTTTCAGTCTCCTCTATCAATTTTCTCAATCCTAGTGTAAGTTATCAATTTATATTATTATTTTATAACAATCAATATCCATATTATTTCGATTACTGGAAAAATATGGTGACAGTAACAATATCGATGAAGTAACGATAACAATATAGATAATAGTACCATGTAAAGGTAGAACAATGGAACAATGCATGTGTTACGATCTGACAGTAATTTTTCAGAACTTTCAATAACATAAATCAATACAATAACGAATCCAGATATTGCTCTATAGATAGTCTCATCTAGAACTAGTCAATATCTTGTCCATCTGCACTAGAATACAATAGTAACTGATCCATCAACAATAGTCACAATACAATCATCATGAACATCAAGTATCAATCCATGTGAAAGTATCTGATATGGTAAACCATCACCTCAATAAATCAATAACCAACTATCTCATTCCTGTCGGTTTACTATCATCCTTTATATTATCAGTATATCAGATTCTCACATAAACAGTCAGCTATGTCTAGTCATATCCTCACCATCGAATAACAGTAAGATCATCGATCAAGATTATCACACGTTCTCACTTCTATTTAAGATCAATCACAATATCCAACATAAAGAATATACATTTGAGGTCAACTCCAAATCTAACCAAGTCCATACATAATTCCAAGCATCAAGGTAGATTCAGTTTTCTAATAAAATAGCATCATATTTTATCAGTCCTCAAGGTAGACTTGTAAAACTTTCAAAGGTGCTTCAGTGAGGAACAAAGAATGAAAGTGCTGCTCGAGTTATTTTAAGAGACCCTTGAAACTTCAGGAACCTTCAAGAGTTCGGTGACTTCAGTCTCATTCGTGTTTTCACAGGGTACACTCAATAAACAGTGTAGCTTTTGCATGTGTTATGTGCTCTCAAATGATGAATTGGGGAGTTAAATATTTCAAATTGTTGTGAATTCTATTCGTAGTTGGCTACTTGTATTCTGGTTGTTGCTGTAGGTGGTGGTGACACAAATACATCAGCAATGCAAAGTGATGCAAGTAACATTCAAAGAGTTTTCCTTTCAGTTTTTTTCATTAACCTCTTGTTTGTCTCTATGCATCTCGCTTGCACGCATGTGCTTTCTCTAACTGATTTAATTGCTCATAAATTTTATTAATGAAATAAAAATTAAAATCTAATGCTTAGAATTACCTGGGAAATTTCTTTAAAAAAAAGGTTTATTTAAAAGAGGCACAAAAAAATGCATGTGACTGTTGGAGGTTATGGGATGACATGAGGACCCAAGTGGGCAGTTGCGGATTTCATGCCCGTTCATGGCAAGATCTTGTGGTGGGGCCCAATATTTTATCCATATTTTCTGGATAACCTTCATGTCCCTACCATTAAACAATATCACTTATTCACTTGGCATTACTTCTTATATAATTTTTTTCAAGAACAATATTTTTATCTAATTACACAAATGACAGTCAAAATATCTGAGTCTGGCGTTCAGTGAAGTAGGCCGGATTTGACTGGACCACTATATCTTTTTGTTTACGATGTTTAAACTGATTTTAGTAAAGATTCTCCTATAACTTTCTGTGTTTGACATAAGCTTAACTTAATATTTTTAGAACATTGAATTCTCACAAGGATCACATTCTTTTCATCATTTTGTAGAATTGTGATTCCATTATGATATATGAGTTTATTAGGTTTCATGGGAAAGTAACATTCACAGAATCTGATGTCCAAAATTCAGATTTCTGAAAATAGAAACATTACATTCCATGGTTTATGGTAAAATCTAGGTACATCAAAACAAACTCCATTTTGGATTTCTCTACCTTTTGAGTTGCTGCATGCATGCAGTTTCTCAAGTTTCGAAGACAAAACTTGAGAAGCTTCTATTTCTATACGATCTTACCAGTACTCCGACATTTGCATGGCGGATAGATAAGAATGAGATTAATGCAATGCAACAGAAAGAAAAGAAAAAGTTACGTCTTCAAGTTAGTTAGCAGACGTTTTCTGATGATACACATAGATTGTGAGTAAAATGAGGTTTGCTGTCACGCAACGCAAGGCAATTGGGCAGCAAACATGGTTCAATACAAGTCTAACGACCATAAAACTGGAAGTTCATTTTCATGAACAAAACCATTGGATAATGATCGAAGATATTGGAAATCAACACATGTATCCTAACTCCAAGTAGCTAGCAAGAACGTAGAAGGAAAAAAGATTGGTTTGAATTTAAAGATTGCACTTTTGAGATGGACACATAGCAGTTGCTCATTTGCCATTTTGTTGTTGAGGTTGAGGATAATGGTGATGCATGCACGCATGCATGTGTCATCTTTGTCCACTTATAACGGTCTAACTGAATGTTATGAGTGTAAGATGTTACCCTATTGTACAAGTTGCTAATTAGTTGGTTACTTCTTAAACGCATAACAATTGTGTCCACACGTTTGCCGGTTTTCATCATAGAATAGGGTATTGCAAGAGTACAGACTTAAGTTTTTGTGTCAAATTAGTTCTCTCGTGTTCTTGATCGAAACGATCATGAACCGTGTGCCTAGACCTGTTTGGCAAGAAGGAACAGAAGAGGAGAGAATGGAATTATTTGGAAACTAGAATCAACAAAAGAGATTAGAATGAGTTGATTCTAATTGGTGGTTCCACATGAGCCACTCAGTCAGTTTGCATATGTGGAAAACACAGGGGGAACACAATTTTGATTCTACGTTTTGATAATTGTTGTGCCAGTGACAACAACCCCAAGAGGATCTCACAAATCTCTCAAGCACAGAGAATAATCCCAACAGTACAAAACAACCACCAGAAGAAAGCACAAAACGCAAACAACAACTTTAACGATGTTCGGCCTGAATGCCTACGTCCTCGGGGCAATCTATTGGAAAGATTAATTACCAGGAAGATGATTACAATTGCTAACAGCCTCTTTGAATGCAAGAGAGCTCCAGCAAAAATCCCCCTTTTTTTTTTTGATGATACACAACCCTAGATTTAAACAACAGCCTTAAATACACAGATTTCCGAAACAGCAGATTTTCACCCGCACCCGACTGTCGGTCGACCGACCCTTCCTCCGGTCGACCGGTCGGTCGACTGGGTGCCCAACAGAGAGTTGGGTGCTTTCAGTCGGTCGACCGAACGGTCGACCGTGCTGATTCCTTGTGCACGTTGTGCACATCGGTCGACCGGGCCGGTCGACCGACCAGCCTATTTTCTACTGCTGCTGCTATTTCCTGCTGCTATTCTCTTTCGCCTTTCATCGTCGACTTCCTTGGCGATCATCTCGATGACCCTCGGCAATCCATTGTCAAATTCCTCTGCAATACTCTCTCTTTCCAACAATTGTCCACCTCGGTGAAGATTCTCCAAATCTGAGCCGAACACCGACTCGATAGCGGCTGCACCATTGTGGTTGCCTACGTACCCCTGCCCAAGGGATCAAGCCGTCCGTAGTTCACCTGAATGAGCTTCAGAAAGCTCAAGCCACCCGAAGGACATGGAGCAAAACTTTGCAATGTGCAAACTTCACTCCCGACACCACCTTCGTAAGCATGTCGGCCAGATTATCCAAAGTGTGAATCTTCAACAAGTCGATGTCACCTTCCTCCAGAATCTCCCGAACGAAATGGTACCTGATATCAATATGCTTCGTCCTCGCATGATAGACCTGGTTCCTCGCCAAGTAGATGGCGCTCATGCTGTCACAGTTAATCTTCAGCAGATCCTGTTCCATGCCCAAGTCATCAAGTAATCCGTGAAGCCAGATTGCCTCCTTCATGGCCTCTGTCATAGCCATGTACTCAGCCTCTGTGGTCGACAAAGCGACGGTAGACTGCAGTGTGGAGCGCCAACTCACCGGTGCTTGTGAGAATGTGAAGACATATCCCGTCGTCGACCGGCACTTGTCAAGGTCCCCATCATAGTCGGAATCCACATACCCTATGCATTCTTGCTTTCCAGTGTTGTCCTTCTCAAACACTAGGCCTACATCAATGGTTCCCTTGATGTATCTCAAGATCCATTTCACAGCTTCCCAATGACCCTGACCAGGATCATGCATATATCGACTCACCATGGAGACGGCCTGTGATAGATCTGGCCTTGTACACACCATAGCATACATCAAGCTACCCACCGCACTGGCATATGGAACGTGAGACATATACTCACGCTCTTGAACACTCCTTGGAGACATCTTTGCAGACAATTTAAAGTGAGGCGCCATAGGTGTACTAACAGACTTGGTATCCTTACTGATATTAAACCTCTGCAGTACCTTCTCCAAATAGCCCTTCTAAGTCAAACTTACCCTGCCAGCTCTCCTGTCTCTAGTGATCTCCATGCCCAATACTTTTCAAGCTTCTCCCAGGTCCTTCATCTCAAACTCTGACGATAAATCTTTCTTCAGAGCATCAATAGCAGATCTCGACCTCGAAGCAATCAACATATCATCTACATAAAGAAGTAGATAGATATATTCACCTGATGGTAGCCTGTTGTACTACATACATGGATCATAATGGCTACGTGTGTACTTCTTCTTCCTGATGAAGCTATCAAATCGCTTGTACCACTGTCTAGGAGACTGCTTCAATCCGTACAGCGACTTCTTTAGCTTGCATACTAACTCTTCCTTTCCTGCAGTTTTGTAACCTGTGGGCTGTGTCATATAGATCTCCTCCTCAAGATCGCCGTGGAGAAAGGCGGTCTTCACATCAAGTTGGTCAAGGTCCAACTCATTTTGCGCAACCAAGGCTAAAAGAATGCGAATTGACGAGTGTTTTACTACAGGAGAGAATACCTCGTTATAGTCAATTCCTTCCCTCTGAGCGTAGCCTTTAGCCACCAGCCGTGCCTTGTAGCGCACTGCATCTTCTTGGAGAGATCCTTGCTTCTTAGCATATACTCATTTGCACTCTATGGCCTTCTTCCCTTTGGGCAACTTGGTGAGTTCCCATGTGTCATTCTTGTAAAGATCTTCATTCATGGCCGCTTTCCACATCCTTACTTCCGAACTGATCTCAGCTTCTCTGAAGGTAGATGGAATAGCCTCCTCGACAACTGGAAGTGCATACGCGATTACCATATCAGTGGTGAGACAACCTGGTCTCCTAGTGTTCCTTCTCGGACTTTCCACTGCAGTAGGATCTGGAACAGTACCCATGACCTGCTCTTGACCCTGTTCAACTTCTTCATCATCTTCTTCAGCTACTTGATCACTGCCCTGTGTCATATTAGGAATGATCCGAACTGATACTGATTCCTCTAGAGATGGTGGATCTGCATCAATCTCCACCTGCTGCAATAGCTCCTTGGTCTTGCTGGTCTCCACCTGCTGAGAGACCGTAGGCTTCATTAAAGAAACCTCATCGAACGTGACATCCCTGCTGAGTATGAACTTGTTGTCTATTTGGTCCCAAATTTTGAACCCCTTGGTTCCTCGCTTAAAGCCAACAAACACCCCTTTCTTTGCCCGTGGGTCCAACTTGTCTTCTCTGACATGGTAGTAGGCTGGACATCCGAAAACCCGTAGCAAATCATAGTCCCCAACAGCTTTTCCTGACCAAGCTTCAAGAGGAGTCTTCCCCCTATTGCAGACGACGGCAACCTATTGACGAGGTGGCATGCATACGCCAAAGCTTCAGCCTAAAACTTCTTTGACAGTCCTGCATTGGATAACATACACCGGACCTTCTCTAGCAAAGTCCGGTTCATCCTCTCAGCCACCACATTTTGTTGCGGAGTCTCTCGTACCGTGAAGTGCCTCTCTATGCCCTCATTAAGGCATAGCTGCAGGAAAGGATCCGATTTGTACTCTCCTCCATTGTCAGAACGGAGGACCTTGACCTTCCTTCTCGTGCTTCTCTCCAGATTAGCTTTCCACTTCACGAACAGTTCTAGGACTTCATCTTTGTGTCGCATAGTGTACACCCAACAACGTCTAGAAAAATCTTCAATGAACGACACAAATAGTGGTTACCTCCAATCGATGCTGTCTTGATAGGTCCCCATACATCCGTGTGAATATAGTCAAGAACACCCTCTGTGCAGTGTGAAGCTATGCCAAACTTCAACTTGGTCTTCTTGCCGATGACGCAATACTCACATAAATCCATCTTGCAGGTCTCAGCACCCTTCAGCAACCCTTGACTCGCAAGAGCTTGCAATGACTTCTCTCCTGCATGACCCAGCCTCATGTGCCACAGCCGGGTTGAATCTTCCTTTTGACTGGTAGAAGCTGTCACCTGCCCTGTCACCGTACTACCCTTCAAGTAGTACAAGTTGTTCTGACGATCGGCCTTCAACACCACCATCGAACCCTTTGTCATTCTAAGGACTCCCTCCTTAATAGACACTCCTGGGCCCAATGATTCCAAAGCTCCTACGGAAATCAAGTTCCTCTTCAACTGAGGTACAAACCTCACTTCTTTCAGCTCCCTCACCATCCCATCAAACATTCTGATTGGAATAGTGCCAACACCCTCCATGATGCATGGATGATCATCGCCCATGACGACCGAACACCCCTCCAGCTTCTCAAAACTGGTAAACCAGTCCCGATTAGGGCATACATGATATGTTGCACCTGTATCCAAGATCCACTCGTTTTCACCCGAGTAGCCTATGATGAGAGTTGTAACTGAAAAAGAGAACACTGACGAATCTGAGTCCGATCCATCTGCCTGTGATTTACTGCTTGCAGTGTTAACCACCTTTGTTAGATTTGCCTTGGATTTCGATTCTTTCTTCTTTCCCTTGAACTTCGGACAGTCCACCTTCCAGTGCCCAATCTCTCTGTTGAAAGCACACTGATTTCTTTTGAGATCCCTGAAGCCCGGCCTGGACTTTGATCTTCCTCTAACCTCCTTGCCCTTCTTTGATGAACTTCTGCCTCTTACTTCCAGTACCTCCACCGATGAGCTTGACCTAGAAGGATGTCTCTCCTTCTTCCTCGTCTCATAACTAGTCAGTGCAGACGACACCTCATCATAATCCAAGGTCTGCCTTCCATTGATGAAGGTCAGAGTGAATGTCTCATACTCCTCCGCCGGGAGTGAGTTCAGAAAGATAATCGCCTTATCTTCCTCTTCTATCGTGACATCCACGTTTACAAAGTCTGTAAGAAACTTCGTGTATCGGTTGATGTGCTCATTCACTGTGCTCCCCTTCTTCATTTGAAAACTATACAGCTTACTCTTAAGCTGCAACCTGGACTCAATACTCTTAGTCAGGTATTTCTTCGCAAGGGTTTCCTACAGTTTCTTCGCCGACGTCTCATGTTGTGCAAGGTATTTTATGTCTTGCGACAAACATGAACGTATCAATCCACATGCCGACCTGTTCATCTTTGCCCACTCTTCGTCAGTGGTTGTGTTCCTCTTCTTTTCCAATAGGAGAATGTCCTCGAGGTTCGATGCATTCAGCGCATCCATAACCTCACATCTCCACATCCCGAAGTTATTTATACCGTTGAACTTGACAACTTCAATCCTCGGATGAGAATTCATTGTCTTAACCGATGTTGTTTCTTCTGCCATTTAGATTTCTGATCCTCTATCTATGCGGAAGAATAACCAACTGGAAATAGATCTATATTTTAGATAAAAATTGGATTTTTACCTTTCCCTTGAAACCCTAGATTGAGTTTCTCTCCGTATCTACTTCACCACAGATTCCACGAGCCCTCCTTGCGTCCTCCTGAGATCGACACACGATCCCACGAACACCAATACCTCTGATCTGAGATCGACACACGATCTCCACCGAATCAGATCTAGAACTCTCTGAATCTCCAGAAATCCCAAGCGAAACTTGGAAGCTCTGATACCACTTGTTGTGCCAGTGACAACAACCCCAAGAGGATCTCACAAATCTCCCAAGCACAGAGAATAATCCCAACAGTACAAAACAACCACCAGAAGAAAGCACAAAACGCAAACAACAACTTTAACGAGGTTCGGCCTGAATGCCTACGTCCTCGGGGCAATCCAATGGAAAGATTAATTACCAGGAAGATGATTATAATTGCTAACAGCCTCTTTGAATGCAAGAGAGCTCCAGCAAAAATCCCTTTTTTTTTGATGATACACAACCCTAGATTTAAACAACAACCTTAAATACACAGATTTCCGAAACAGCAGATTTTCACCCGCACCCGACTGTCGGTCGACCGGTCGGTCGACCGACCCTTCCTCCGGTCGACCGGTCGGTCGACTGGGTGCCCAACAGAGAGTTTGGTGCTTTCAGTCGGTCGACCGAACAATCGACCGTGTTGATTCCTTGTGCACGTTGTGCACGTCGATCGACCCTGCCGGTCGACCGACCGGCCTGTTTTCTGCTGCTGCTACTGTTTCCTACTGCTTTTCTCTTTCGCCTTTCATCGTCGACTTCCTTGGCGATCATCTCGACGACCGTCGGCAATCCATTGTCAAATTCCTCTGCAATACTCTCTCTTTCCAACAATAATGACATGCATACTCTGATTTTTATTCTCATGCTACCGGCCAAACAAAAAAAAGGAAGAAGGAATTGAAATTAGATTTGAGATTAAATTCTATTTCAATTTTCAGTTCCAAACAAGATTTTGAAACTTGAATAAGAGTTTCAAACTTTATTTTTTAGAATCTTTGTTTGAATGGAATCACCAAAATCCAATTTCAAAGTTTACTGATTACATTATCCTGCAAGTTAAATTAAAAAAAGGTAAGTGAGAAGTTGGGATCAAGATCTGCCAACTTCATCATTTAGGTAGAAGTGATCATCTTCAATCCGCAGGTTCATGATCCATGCATCTACGTTGGTGGACACACGTAGATGGGCAGTCGTGCAAGTAATTATTTGTAATTAATAATTAAAAGGAAAGGACTCATAGAAGGGAAGGAAAAAAAAAAAAACTTGAAACCCATCAAACAGTTAGCAACTAGCAGTCCCTTCTTTAAAACAGCTCTATCCCTACTCCAAAAAGAAACGAAAAAAGTTAACAGAAAGTTTCCTAACTAGCTTTTCGGTGCTCATGTGCATCTCAATCACTCTCCCATTCGCCAAAACTTTATTCATTTCACCAAACCTTCAGCAGTGAAATGGGGATCAAGCCCTTTTCGTTGTCTTGCATGCCTCTCAAACTCTATATAAACCCCTCAAACAGTCACGAACTCCATCAAACACCAAACTCTCATTCATTCATTCATTCATATTCATTCTTCCTCGATCTATTCACAATGAGGAAACAAGCCATTTGCAGCTTGCTTCTCTTGGCCCTGCTTGTCCTCCAGCTCTACACTGGCACTGCAGCCAGGCCTGTCAGAACTGGGGGGTTCGCGTCGACCAGTGGGACCCACTTCGTCATGAACGGCGGCCCGTTCTACACGAACGGGTTCAATGCCTACTGGATGATGTACATGGCTGGTGACCCGAATACCCGGTATCAGGTGTCCAATGCCTTCCAACAAGCATCCAGCTATGGGCTGAACCTTGTTAGGACCTGGGCTTTCAGTGATGGTGGCTACAGGCCCCTCCAGATCTCCCCTGGCTATTACAACGAGGACATGTTCAAGGTACACATATAGTATCAGAGAGCAATGCAAGTTCAATTCTCAATGAAAGCACATTTAATATGATACTAAGAGAATATTGTTTATGAGCTGACATCTCATTTTGCAAAATGAGATAGGATGAGATAGAAAAGTCGCAAGATCCACATAGTTAATGAGAAAAATATGTGGGTCTCCCTACATCCTATATGTTGATAGTTTATTTTACTAAATAAACTGTTAGCTCATAGACATTATTTTCTAATACTAATAATATTTATTTGAAAAATGCATGTCAAAGTACTATGTTTTTTTTTTCCCTTTTGTTTTAAAATGTCAGGCATTGGACTTTGTGATATCTGAGGCAAAGAAGAATGGCGTGTACCTGATACTGAGTTTGGTAAATAATTGGGAAGGGTATGGAGGAAAGAAGCAGTATGTGCAGTGGGCAAAGGATCAGGGTCAGTGGTTGAACAATGAAGATGATTTCTTCAGGCATTATCTCACCAAGCAATTCTACAAGAACCATGTGAAGGTGACTTGCCTTCTCTTGACTCATTGACATATTTAGTATTTTTTTTCAACAAGCATTTCAGTTAAAAAACTCTCATGGCCATATTCAGGCTGTTCTCACAAGGGTGAACTCGATTACGGGAGTCATGTACAAGGATGATCCTACCATCTTTGCATGGGAGCTCATGAATGAACCTCGTTGCCAGAGCGACAACTCTGGTGCAACCCTCCAGGTTTGAGGCACAGGCTATGAATATACCTATACATACTATAAATTGGAAGTATGATATAAACTCTTGCCATAACGCGTATATATGCTTTTTTATGTACCAGAATTGGATTTCAGAGATGGCTGGCTATGTGAAATCCATCGACAGCAACCATATGCTCGAAGCAGGGCTGGAAGGGTTCTACGGCGAGTCTAGGCCTGACAGGAAACAATACAATCCAGGCTATGAAGTCGGCTCGGATTTCATTGCCAACAATAAGATCCCTCAGATTGATTTCACAACTATTCACATCTATCCTGATCAATGGCAAGTTTGCATACTTAATGCACATATTATGTACTTTTCTCCTGATTGTATTTGAATCTAAACGATTGCGCACTTGATTCACGCAGGATCAACGGAGCAGATGACAACGCCCAGACTTCTTTCCTCCAGAGCTGGATCACATCGCACACCCAGGATGCGGGGTACCTGGGTAAGCCACTGCTCGTGACTGAATTTGGGCGGTCCTCAAGGCAATTCAGCACCGCGCAGAGGGATGCCTACTACTGGGCTGCCTACAACACCATCTTTGCGTCTGCAAGAGTTGGTGGCCCTTGCACGGGTGCGCTCTTCTGGCAGTACCTGGGCCAAGGAATGGACAATTTCAAAGATGGGTATGAGGTCATCTTTCAGGAATCATCTTCGACCGCAAGCATAATATCCCAGCAGTCGGGCAGGATCAACAGCTTGAACAGCCGCATGGCCGCAGCTGAGATCAAGAAAGTGGAGGAGACCAAGAACTAGGGGGTGTTTTCACAGGATCAAGAACAAAAAATATTAACTTAAAACTTAACTCATTTCCTTTGTTTCTTCGAAGGGGATGATTCGCTTCTTCGTCCATTAGAAGAAATAGAAGAACAAGGAAAAGAGCTTAAAGTTAGTATGTGTAGAAATAATATATAGCAAAGGTGTTGTGCGTTGTGTTTGCCCAATGTTCAGGTGATCATACTGACAGGGTTTTATCAAGATTTAATAACTAAAGATTTATCTTCAGATTCAATGGTTAGCTCTTATCACTGAAATCTCTTTGAATGCATCTTTATTATTGTTCTGTTTCCTAGCATCTATAAATGCCGAATTGTTGTTGAGCTGAGGCTAAAAGAGGTTTCTGAACAGTTTTAAGACAAGCTTGAACAGAGGAGGCTCAATCAGATTTCAAGATTCAGTTACAATACAATTTTTAGCACTAAATAGGGTGCAAAAGTACACTGACTCGCCTAACTGAATGCAACTTTCTTTTTCTTGCTTAAAAATAAATTTCTATCCAACCGTAACTTGTATGATTTGACAAGGAAGTTGATCATTCAATTTTAAATGTTTCTTAAACTAAATTCAATCAAAAATTGACCTGTTCATACCTGATTGTTAACTACTAAATTAGGAACTTGACATCCAAAATTTGTGCAAAGTTAAACCACTTGTGTGTTTCTAGCAATTTAATTTACTCACTATTTTCCTCAATAGGATGCTTTCCTTTTGTGAGATGCAAGTCATTCTTTTGTGACAATCACTTGAAAAAAATCTTCCTAAAATTGGATACATGACAAACTTGCATATGTTCAATATCACAGACTTTCCTCTTCTAAATAAATTCAAGCAAGAAATTGACCCTTGTAAGATCAATCAACTAGTCCAAGAATACATAAACTCCCAGAAACCGGTACCATCATTCAGACCGTAAACACCTTCTTTGGCCATGAGCCAAGAGCAGTGGGAGCTACACCTGCCCCGATCCCTCTGGTAGTCATAGGCGCCGAAAGGGAACTAGTTCACGCTTCCCCACCCCATGTTGCAGTAGAAGAGCGTGGTACCGGTGAAGTTCACAGAAAATCCCCATCCGGACTCAGCTCCATCTGCGACCCAAGATCGTCGTCCTTGGACTGGCAGTGGATGCTGATACTCTTACCCTCCCCCCAATCTGTTGAGGATGCGAACATGTACTTTTTGTGCTGAAGCACCAGAAAATGCACACAAGAGCAAGAAGCATCACACCAACATGAATTCTTGAATTGCCCATGTTGTTTGCTTCATTCTTAATTTTGATTTGGTCTTAGATTTATATAGAATTAAATAAATAAAGTAAGAAAATTACAGATATGGTACGCATAAGTAATGTCAAACATGTTCTTCAATTTGGTATCATGAGGTGGTGGTGGATATCCTAGAGATTTATAGGAAATTTCAGATATTACAAAGAGAGTAAATAAATAAATAATAGAAGGATACAAAGTTAATAAATAAATTAATGCAGAACTTTATTTGTTAATGATTGTTTTCCTGTCTGTTCAAACATCATAGAGGACATTAGCTTCAGTTACAGACAGGATTATTGTCAGGCCATGTACACTTAAAATTTGAAGAAAAGGAACACAAAAAATATGACTATTTTCTCTATTGATAATTTAACTAACAAATAACGGGCAACAGGAAAAACTTCTTTCCTCCGCCTTCATTCTAAGAGAGAAAGCAACTCATGAGTGCTTATCTACGGTTAATTCTCATTGACCTATACATATGCCTCACCATAATTCTCAGATAGATAATGAAATCAAGACTCTCTAGATAATTCTTCAACACCACCATGTTTCGAGTGAATGCAGAAACTCTTTGATGGTCTCTCTGCCTCTTCCACATTCTGTGTTACATTCATGAATTTTTTTTCAAAAAGTTAGAAAAATATACCATTTAGAGGTGAATTCAGAAAGGTAATGATGCCAATAATCGGTACAATAACTAAAGATTTTGATTACCTCATCATGGGCATTAAAAGTGTTGACTTAAAATTTCAGTGACCTATTATATTTCTCTTAAGTTAGGGCACTAAGTAAAATCAGTAAACATTTGAAGGTGAATAATGCATAAGCTGTTGGTTTCTGGGATCAATATGACAACTAATCAACTATCACTGAAATATCAACAATCTAATTGGCCAGGTCGGTAAATATCAGGTGAGAGATTTTTCGTTCAATAGAACGTTCCTTAATTTAAGAACCACCTTTCAATTTCCTTCCTTGGTTAAACACCGGTTAGACTGGTATAAATCAGTCTCAATATACTGAATATCAGTATATCCCTTGTATAAAAAAATTAATTCACTTATACAATAATTTGGAGTGAGGTACGCTTAAAGCGAATCTCCTTAAGACAATTACGTCCCCGCACCGGTGCTAACGGGTTACTGGACGTTGGTCTCTCAAGATACAACACTCCTTCACGGTATTTGGATAGCACTACCAAATCACCGTACGGTCGAACCGTAGTTAACTAGTACCTTCACAGGATTATTGAAGTAGCGGGACTAAGACAAATTTTGGGAGAATATTTGTCTTTACTTTGGAGGAGCACCCACTGTAGAGGAAGAAGGAAGGTAGAAGAATATTCTTCTTCGAAAGTCTCAGATTCAGACAACAATTCTATTAAAGAATTTGTTGAATTTTCTGAGCCCTCTTTCAGAACGAATTTTTGCAGAATCTCTTTTGGAAGCTGCTTTGGAAACCGAGTTACTGATTTCCCACTTCCTTTTTGGAAGTCACTTCAAGACTGAGAAAGAGAGAGGATCTCCTTCAGAAGGCAGATTTCTTTCTTGTCTTTAGTGTGTTTTCAACTAAGAATACGGAGCGCTATTTATAGCGCTCTGGGAGGGGCAATCTGGTCCGAACCCGACGAACAGTTGCAACGGTTCGGTCTGAACCGTCGCAACCGTCCAACTGCCACGACGGTTTACAGACAGCCGTGGGGCAATCTGGTCCGAACCCGACGAATAGTTGCAACGGTTCGGTCTGAACCGTCGCAACCGTCCAACTGCCGTGACGGTTTACAGACAGCCGTTGGCGGGGCGGTTTGGATCCGAATAGCGGAGCGGGTCCGTTGGCGGGGCGGTTCGGGTCCGGATAGCGGAGCGGGTATGCTCGTAACCCATACCCGTGAGACCCGGTTCAAAAAAAATCAGGCCAGGTAGGGAACGCAACCATTCAACCGCCCAACCGCCGTGACGGTTTACAGACAGCCGTTGGCGGGGCGGTTTGGATCCGGATAGCGGAGCGGGTCCGTTGGCGGGGCGGTTCGGGTCCGGATAGCGGAGCGGGTATGCTCGTAACCCATACCCGTGAGACCCGATTCAAAAAGAACCAGGCCGGGTAGGGAACCCGAACCCGAACCCGTGCCCGTGCCCGGCACCGGCACCGGCGCCGGCTCCGGCCGGCGCGCGCGCGCATGTGCGGGCATGGTTTCCTCCCAATCGCGCGCGAAAACTCCAAGTACCCAAAGGGCACGCCCTTTGTTCCCAATTTTCTTAATTTTAAATACTACAAACTTCCATCCCATAGCCAATGTGGGACTAAATGCCTTTAGCTACCTTTAGTCCCATTTTGACTTTAAATTAGGCAATCTTTAGACTTGAATATCTCATTCATTCGAAGTCGGAATTGAACATGTGAATATACCATGTTCATCACCAACGGAAGGAGAACACACTCCAACCATCATCCAATTATTCGATCAACGGATCTCACCGTAATTCAATTCAAACATTCACATATATATTCTTCATATTCCAACAATCCCCCACAATGAATGGAGATTCAAGGAATTGACACACAAAGAGACTGACTCTATTGTGAAAAGTACTTTAGAAAAGAAACTGCATTAGGATAGGTGAACTAGGTCTTGAACCTTCCATAGCGAAAGCTTTATCGGACTTACTGGCTAATCAGTGAACTAGGTCTTGAACCGTTAGCCGTTAGTGTAAGCTAAGTCAACAAGCTTCACACAGTGACTTTCCAAATCAACTTTGGTTCTCGGTTGTGTCCGTTTTGGCCCTGGACATTATTGGTTTCAGAGAGTATTTTTAGGGAATAACAGCCTCCATAGAAATTCTCAAAGAGCCGACCCAACTCTATACTCACATAGGTGATCGTCCTATTAAGAGTAGTCTACTCTACTCCACTTGTTTAGTAACAAGATATAGGCATTATTAAAAGCGTTAATCTTATCCTTAATCCACTTGTAGAAAAATACTTATGTGCACCTTAGGAATAGATTGGAGTCAAGCTCCCAAGTGCTTACTTGCTGAGTCAACCATAATTAGTTTTTCCTCTTGAACTTAGTCCGTGGGATCTCCAGTCGCTAAGTGAGGTTTTCATTAAGCTGACTCGGAAAGGTTAGGCTTTTAGACCCATTCCCCTCGATGCACAGTTTATACGCTCTCCACTTAAACCTTTAGTAAGCGGATCCGCTAAATTATCTTTTGACGATACAAAGTCAATAGAGATAATTCCATTTGAGAGCAACTTCTTAACAATTTATGTCTACGATGAATATATTTAGACTTACCGTTGTATATAACATTTTGTGCCCTAGATATAGCTGCTTGATTATCGCAGTGCATACATATAGCGGGCACTGGCTTTTGCCATAATGGTATATCTTCCAAAAATTGTCAAAGCCATTCTGCTTCTTCTCCGACCTTATCTAAGGCTATGAATTCCGATTCCATAGTGGAACGGGCAATACATGTTTGCTTAGAAGATTTCTAAGATACCGCTGCTCCTCCTAGAATAAATATGTATCAGTTAGTTAATTTTGATTCCTCAGAATCTGCAATCCAATTAGCATCACTGTATCCTTCAAGTACAGGTGGATACTGTCCATATCTCAAGGCATATTCCTTGATATGTGATACGTAACCCAATACTGTAGTAGAGCAGTCCAATGTTGATCATTAGGATTGCTAGTGTATCTGCTTAACTTGCTTACAGCGTAAGCAATATCGGGTCTAATGCAATTCATCAAATACATTAGACTTTCGATAATCTGAGAATACTCCAACTGGCGTATTTAATTCCTATATTCTTATGAAGGTGGATGTGTGGGAGAAAGGGATTAGTATTCTCTTTTATCCCATGTTCCTTGAATCTTTCTATCATCTTCTCCACGTAGTGAGATTGAGATAGACTGATTCCATCTGCTGTTCTAGTGATTTTAATTCTTAAAATTACATCAGCAACCCCCAGATCCTTCATGTCAAAACTGTTGGATTACATTCTTTTAGTGGACTTAATAATTTCAATATTAGTCTCAAATATCAACATGTCGTCTACATAAAGACAAACAATGATACATGCATTTCCAACTGTTTTAATGTAAACACACTTATCGCATTCATTGATAGTGAATCCATCTTTGATCATGACACTATCAAATTTCTCATGTCATTGTTTTGGAGCCTCCTTTAGACCGTATAAGGATTTTATCAATTTACACACTTTGTGTTCTTGGCCCTTGACTATAAATCCTTCAGGTTGCTCCATATATATTTCTTCATTTAATTCACCATTTAAGAATGCAGTCTTGACATCCATTTGATGGATATCTAAGTTATGCAATACTACAATTGCAATCAACATCCGAATTGATGTTATTCTTGTTACTGGTGAATAAGTATCGAAGTAGTCAAATCCTTCTTTTTGTCGATAACCCTTGGCTACTAATCTAGCCTTGTACTTATCGATAGATCCATCGGGTTTTAATTTTCTTTTGAAAATCCACTTATACCCAATTGGTTTACTGCCATGAGGTAAGTTTGCCAATTCCTAAGTATGATTACTTAGTATGGATTCTATTTCGCTATTTATAACTTCTTTTCACATTTGTACTTCTAGGGTTGACATAGCCTTTTTAAATGTTTGAGGCTTACTTTCAATAGTGTATGCTATAAAATCTGGAGCAAAAGATTTTGAGATTATAGATCTCTGACTTCTTCTTGGTTCAATTTCCGCATTAACAGTCGGTTCCTCAGGGCTTTCGTCCCTGAACGCCATCTCATGTGTTCTTTTCCTAGAAGTCTTATTTGTTTCTCATTTATATGGAAAAATATCTTCAAAGAACACGGCATCTCTAGATTCGATAATCATGTTTACATGAATATCTAGTATCTCTGATTTATGAACCAGAAATCTGAAGGCACTACTATTCAAGGCATTACCTATGATATGCAGTCCATAGTTTTTGCTCCTAACTTAGTCTTTTTAGGTAATGGTGCTAGCACCTTTGCAAGGCACCCCCATATTTTGAGGTAATGGTAGGAAGGTGTCCTTCCATGCCACAACTTAAATGGTATAAGACTAAGTTTCTTGTGGGGTACCCTATGTAGAATATAATTTGCAGTTAATAGAGCTTCCCCCCACAAGTTCTGCGGAGCTCCAGAACTTACGAGCATGGAATTGACCATCTCCTTCAAAGTTCTATTCTTCCGTTCAGCAATTCCATTTTGCTGAGGAGTATATGGTGCTGTTGTTTGATGGATTATACCAAATTTAGCACATAACTCACTAAAATCGTTTGATTTATATTCTCCGCCTCTATCGGATTTTAGAATCTTGATATTCTTGTTGAGTGATTGTAACCCCCTGATCCCCGGTATACGTATACCGTATCTGTACGCGATACGACGTACAAAATTGATTTGACCTCTGTAGTATTCCAATTGACCTGATTTCAGTTTCAAAAATTATTTTCTAATATTGTAGATTTTTCAGGATTTTTTCTGAAAATTTTCTGGATTATTTTGGAAAATCTCCGTAGTCGGTGTCGACCAATACCGATAACCAGCCTACCGATTTTTATTTCCCAAAAGGAATTTTATTTTGAGAATCCGCTTTCATCATGGGTCTTAGAATCGTATTTTCTACGTTCGGATATTTTTGGGGATTTTTCTGAATTTATCGAAATCCGGGCAAAACCGGTGTCGCCGGTATCGGCGACACCTTCCAGGATTTTTAATTTGCAAACCGAATAGAATTTCTACAAACCGTTTTCATATTCTATCTCAGAATAATATTCTTTATTTTTTGTAATTTTTGGGCACCGTTCGGAGCTAGTCATTTTGGACCCAATTATAATATTAATTAAATATTATAAACACCCTTTTTCTCTTTTTCTTTTTCCCTTTCTCTTCTCCATTTCTCTGGAGAAGTCCACCACCGACAATCCCCCACCGCCTCATCTCTTTCTCTCTCCTCTTAAAATCTCTTCTCCTCTCTCTTAATTTCAAAAACTCTCTCTATTTCTCTCTCTTATCATGTTACCCATATCACATATTGTAATGGTTACCCATATCACATATTGTAATGGTACTTGTTACATTGGATACTTGACATATCAGATCATAATGATAACTGGGGTACGGGGGAGACTTGACGGTTGATTAGATCTTATCGGGTGATGTACTGGATCCATATTGTTCTCCCACTGCAGGGGATGGTAGTGCTACCTACCAATTGCTCCATGAGCTATTGTTACTTGATTATTGTTCCCCTCTTAGCGGAGGGCTCTGGTCTCAGCAGCCAGGAGTTTGATAAAGGCCGTGATCCCGGATATGCACGGGATACACTTACTCGATAAGAACTCCTCGACCATGGGTTTCCAATTAACATAATAAAACCAGTATACACAATAGTGACGTCGGGAACACTTGTTATTTGGTTACTCTCTCGTTTGGATAATGGTACCCGTAGGCCATGTCCGGATGGGTTCGACTGGAGTGCGGGCTCCAGTATGAACTGCCAGTGGTATGGGACACTGGAAGAGAGTGATTAAAATACCAGGTGGTACTGATTGCTACTATTGTACAAATCATATGACATGCCTGGTACCTGTATACTATCTTGTTCTGGTTCATACTACTTTATCCGATATCATGTTACCTGTATACTTGTTACTTTACCTGGCATATGTTATACTGTCTGTGATGGCATATGACGCATGTTCTGCATTGCATATATTATGCTTTCTGTATAGCAGACATCACTACTGTATATACACCACACCATATAGTGATTACACTGCATAGACCTATCTGCCTGTACACGTCTATCACGTCGCCACTCGCATGTTCATTTCTATCACGTCACCTCTAGCATGTTCATTACGTAACCACTAGACTACAGTATGTATGATATAAACTGGACACGACTATAGACATGATCTGATGATAACTGGCTAGGTATTGATGGTATTAAAAGATGACATGTTTCTATATTTTTCTACTGTTTTTATATATATTACTGCCTCCTTCATTTTACCACTCACTAGGTCGCTTTCTGACGACCCTGAGTTTGCGTGCCCAGATTGGAGATCCGTGTACCGTAGTATCCGAGAGTGCCTTGGAGTCACATAGGGGATTCCTCATCGAGACACTTCATAGGTATCTTTATGATTTATTGTTGTTTTCTTATTTGTCCCTATATTTCCTATCTGTTATGATCACTCACCCTTTTCTGCAGGTATTCTTGTACTTATTTCATGCTGGGACCTATGTCTATATTGAGGTAATGTACTGTACTGAGGCTTAACGTACGCGTGAGCGTGTTTACACCTCGCGTATGTACGTCGCCATAACGTCCCCGTACCTGCGGGATCGGGGCGTTACAGTGATTCTCAACTTCGGCTTTATATGTTATAAACATATTTATTGCCTCATCCTTACTGTTTAAAAGATACGCATAACAGTCTCTTGTATAGTCATCAATAAAAGTAATAAAATACTTTTTACTGCCTCTAGTTGGCATAAACTTCAAGTCACACAAATCGCTATGAATTAACCCTAAAGGTTCTGTATTTCGATCAATTGAGTGAAATGAATTTTTCGCTAACTTGGCCTCAACACAAATCTTACACTTGCGAATTTCTTTCAAGTTGAGTTTAGGAATATATTCTAGATTAGACAAGTTCTTTAAAGACTTGTAATTCACATGCCCTAATCTAGCATGCCATAAAGTAGGAGACTCAAGTAAATAAACAGAAAATTTTTCTTTATTTATAAGTTTCGGGTACAAATACACAGACTTTTTATTTACCACTACAACATTGGCTTTAAAAAGTCCATCAACAAGATAATCCTTTCCCACATACATCCCTCCCTTAGTAAGTACAAATTTATCTGGTTCAAAAACCATTCTAAATCCTTTCTTACTAAGTATTGATCCAGAGATCAGATTCTTGCGGATATCTGGAACATGTAGCACATCGTTCAGAGTAAGCTCTTTCCCCGATGTCCACTTCAAGATGACCTTGCCTTTTCCTTCAACCTTTGAGACGGCTGAGTTTCTCATATATAGTTGCTCATCTTGCTCTAGTTTTTGATATTGAGAGAATAATAATTTCTCAGTGCAGATGTGCCGAGTAGACCCAGTGTCTACCCACCAATCCTTATTGTTGGTTGTCAGGTTTACTTCTGACACCACAGTTGAAAGGCTTAGCGACGCATGGTCGGTCAGGTTTGCCTGTGTATGGCTTTTCTTATTTTTTTTGAAACGGCTGCGACATTCATTCGCCTTATGCCCTTCTTTGTTGCAGATGTAGCAGGTTCCCTTGAAGCGCATGTTCTTACCTTTTTGGACCTTGCCTTTGTACCCTTGGGAAGTCTTCTTCCGCTTTAAGCCTTTGGAAGTAGACGCTTTTGAAAAGTCACCTAGAGGGGGGGTGAATAGGTGACGATGCTAATCTAGTGAACTAAATGCGGAATTTAAAAACTAATTGCAATTATAACAATGATGCACACACACAAGCAAGTATAAGATATAGCAATTTGCACAATACACAAAGTAAAGAGAGAGATAAAGAGAGAGTCAATGGATCAAGCGCAAACAACAAGATATGTTCCGAGGTTCGAGCACCCAGCTCTACATCCCCGCCTTCGACACACGAAGGATTTCCAATCCACTAGCTTGTCCACAAAGGACTCCCACAAAGGGAACCTCCACCGAGGATTTGAGGCAATCACATTACAAGGAGTACCCAACTCCTCTCCTTACAAACACAACCTCCTCTTGAGGCAAACTCCAAGCCAACAACAACCTCCTCCTTGAGGCAAGCACAAGCCAATACAAAGATCACCTCACAACCTTGAGGGATACAACCCAATAACCAAACTTCCTCAACACAATGAGGGAAAGGCACAAAGCCAAGCTAAAGATAGGGTTTACAACTTAGTGGTTTCAAACAACAACCACAAAACAATCTCTTTTTCCCACACAAAATCTTATAGAAAAGATAGTAGATTTTAGCTCAAGTGTGGAGAAAACCAAGGGATTTGAAACCAACAACTCAAAGAAAATCTTTGGGAAATAAATGAAACCAAGATAGAGAAGTTCAATTCAAAAGCTTTTCCCAAAACCCTTTTCTTTGATTTTTCAAACCCTAAAGAAAACACCAAAAAGATTGTTCAAATCAAGCTCAAAAACTTCTTTTTATTGCTGTAAAAAACACCAGAGAGTATGTAAAAATTCGCACAAAAATTCTTAGAGAAAAACTCTTGCAAATGGGGTATTTATAGGCTAATCCAGAAAATAGCCGTTGGCTGTAATTTTTGCCAGAATTACCCTGACGGTCGACCGCCCGGTCGACCGCCCAACGGTCAATTTTTGACCCGTTGGCGCTAGCGGTCGACCGCCCGGTCGACCCAAACAAACAGAGAGCAAACCTGCTCTCAGTCGGTCGACCGGCACGGTCGACCGGCTAAAGGTGTAGCCAGCGTGCATGTTTCTGTGCACGTCGGTCGACCCATACGGTAGACCGTCTACATGGTGCGGTCGACCGTACCGGTCGACCTATCAGCCTGGCAGACACCAAAACAGGTCAGAAATCTGGAGAAATAAATATCCAATAAATTCTTATAAACTACTAAAAAATCTCCAAAAATAGTTTTGTCAAATTGCATTGATATATAAACATGTGATAAAAATTTTGATTCAAATATCAAGCAATTAAAACTATTTTTATGTCTTTTCATTTTTACCAAAAACCAAACCTTGTATTTTCTAAAACTTGAATTTTGAATAGAAAATACGTTTTGTCCAAAACTCTTCCAAGTACAAAAACATGATATTAAACAACATTAAGGCATGATGCATATGGATAAAAATCCAATATTTATGAAACAAATATATATCATAGTTTTTGTCATTAATTCTAAAAATATGTTTTGTCATAAATACCAAAACATAAAACTCATGAAGTAGACTATCAAACTAAGTTTGTTTAAGCAATAGAAGCATGCATGTATATAGAACAAATCATATATACACTAAACCATGTAAACTTGTTTTGATATAAAATCTATTCATGAAAACCAAGATCGGTTAAACCTAAAACCGAAAACCAATGTCAAAACATAAATCGTGTGTGTTGTGAACTTGAGCATATCATACTATTCTAATCTTTACAATTTGGATCTAAACATAAACTAAATTAGGGATACCTAAGTCTTCTTGTAGAGCGCCGTCTCCAAGTTGACTCGGTCCAAACCGTGATTCACCAAGCTTGACTCCAATGAGTGCTAGATGTCATCTTTGATGCTTAGGCTCTTGAATCACCTTGTGAAAGATGTGTGGAAGCTTTCACCAACTAATATCTTGTTAAATATCTGAAACTTAAACATTGCAAGATATTAGTACACATAACTACATGAGTTAATCATCATCAAAACTAGAGTGGAAGGCCTTTGGGCCAACAATCTCCCCCTTTTTGATGATGACAAAACTCATGGAGTTATATATGCATGGATTAAAGTAAAGCTTCAAAGAAGCTCCCCCTTAACTCATGCATAACAATAAAACATATAAGATATGTAATGAATGTTCTTAACCACATATAAACATGTTCTGGATACCAATTAAAATAAAACATAAACAATGAAACATGCTCTTGATACCAATAAAACAATAATATTGAAACCAACATATTATTACTAATGAAAATCAACTAAAGCATATGCATAAATCAACCATGCATATAAACTACAAATTCTTCTCCCCCTTTTTGTCAATCATCAACAAAGAGGTAAAACAAATAAAATGAAAACTAATACTTCTCCCCCTTAATGTTCAAAACAAAGAAGCAATAAATTATTCCAAGGGGTAAAACCAAAGTCAATATGATATCAATTGAAAATAACAAACTTTGAGAAATGCCAAATCTTATTTGAAATAAAACAAGGTATTGAAACAAAATAACATTTTATATCAAAAATGAAAACATGTAATGTAAACTTGATACCAATAGATAATAAAAAATTGATACCAAATTTAAGGAAACACATAGCATCTTGATACCAAAATAAGATATTTTTCATTATAAGCATATGATACCAATTACTTTAATATCATAAAGTTAGGGAGTGGGAAACAAAAACAATGGTAAACCAAATACCAATTGAAATATAAAATACGAGTTTTCTCCCCCTTTATGAAATACCAAAAGAAAAATATGCATAGGCTTGAAATAAGATACCAATTGAAAATTAAATCAATTGAAACATGATATTCATTAAAAATTCAAGCTTAGCAATCTTAAAATTATGATAAAGGTTGTATATGGATACCAATTGAAAAACTCAAGCTTAACATAACCAAAATTTGTGCTTCAAGATATAGGGATATAATAGGCACAAATAAATCATCTATATATGTATGTAAGAAATAGATACCAATTGAAATTGATATTATATGAAGTGTAAGCATACATATATATAAACAAAACATATATGAGTATACAAAAGGATGTCAAGATTGATACCAATTGAAAGAATTCAATGATACCAATTGAAACAACAATAAGATCAAGTGTATGACTCATATCAACTACCACCCATTTCATGTTCAAGTTTAAAATGATTTTCATTATAAAGCATACATGAGCATGATCTCCCATCCAACCGCCCATTGAAGGTAGGGGTTTTCAAAAATAGATTTAGAAATATAGTATGTTTGAAAAACTCTACCTCATGAAGAATATCACAACTAGTCATATGAATCAACTAGTACGAAATCCTTCAAGATAAAACACAAAAATTTTTCATGAAACATGAGAATCACATGATCACCAAACACTCAAAATCTATATGGCACCAATAGTACTCATGAAAATCAAATCATGAGAAAACATCAAAATAAGGTGAGTGTACAAGTGTTGTGAGAAACATATCATCATGAAAATGGATAATCAAGCTCGATTGAAATTCCTTTAAAATATGAACACATGAAAAACTAACTCTTCTTTACTAAAGGAAATTTCCTCAATGACACGAAAATCATCATAACAAATTAAACTCCAAGGCATACGTATGTTTTGACAAAACAAAAGTATACATACATATCCCTAAACACAATTGAGTCCAAAATATAGATTTGCATGAAAAGCAAATAACTCAAGGGGCATACATGTATATCTTAAGGTTTGGCAAAATAAACATATACATGAAGTGAAAACACTTAATCATAGAAAACACATCAAAAATAGGAATACATGTTTGAATGCATGAATCATCAAAACTAGACTATACTAGAACATCTAATGGGTACAAATAGGCATCCAAGCACAAACATATATAAAGGTTTATTTGTGGCCCATTCTATGTACAAGTATAAATCCTAGTTTTAATGAAAACTAACATCTAAGCATATATCCAAATCATTAAGCATAAAACGAGTCATAAATCAACAATATTCTAAGAATGATCATTATGTAAATCCACATGCTACAAGAATCAAGATATACATAATATCAAAACAATTGTGAAAACACAAATTATGGATTCATCTAAACAATGGAGATATCAAATTGCAATACATGCATAGCAATAAACACACTATTCAAAACATGAATCATTGAAACGAAAGTTATAGAACATCATATGATCATTATGCAAATGCATGAGCATTAGATCTAGAGCATACATGTTAGTCTAAACAAGGTGAGACACTAAATATAGATCCATATGAAGCATGGGTGCTCAAGTGGCTAAACATGTACAACCTTAATCTAATGAATATGGCACAAAGCATAATGAACAACAAAACACAACATGCTATAAAAGATGAACATAGAAAGCATGTAAACACTAAATGGAGTAAGGGATTGTTACCAAAACCGAAGAGGCAACTTTCCAAGTCTCCAAAACCCGCTGGTCCTCCCACCAATTCTCCTTGAGAGTGAAGCATCCAAATGGTTCTCTTTTAAGCTTAGAATGCATCCACCTCAAGGCACCAATGCCCTCAAGTTATGCGAGAGCCTCCACCTACATCAAACATCAAAGAGGTGGATCTTGGTACCCATTTTCTTGTGGGTCCACGGGGGTTAGTATCTCTCCTAACCCAAACAAGATTAGTTGCTAAATTTTCAATATGTAATCTATCATAGCAAAATCTAGCAAGGTGGCCTTTTCGACCACAATGTGTACAAGTGTACACATGAGCATACATATGATGATGGTGATCATGAAAAGCATGTGTATGCCTAGATGGGTGTGCATGTAAGGTTTGAACTTGTTTCTTGCGAACCAAGGTTTCCAAACGTGAGTGATTCATGACACAATGGCTCAAAGTGGAGCCCAAACTATCAACACTTTTCTTCAAGACAATTATATCCTTTTCAATGCTAGAAGATAAAGTGGGACATGCTATAGGTGTGCAAGAAGTAGAAGCTACACTAGCATGACAAACGTGAATATCAATATCATTTTGCAAAGATTTATTTTTATTCAAAACCAAATCCAATTCTTTTGTTATGAAATCAATTTCATTTTTTAAGGTAACATTTTCTTTAAAAACAAGATCTAATTTTGAAGATAAAATCTCATTGTGCTTTACAACATCATCACAATCATTTTTGTTTTTCAAAAATTCATTTTCCTTTAAAGCAAGTTCGAGTTGAGATTTAAGTGAGTCACATTCACTTGCAATCTCTTCCTTCTCTTGCAACATCAATTCAAAATTAGAGCATAAATCCTTTAATTCATTTTTTAAAACAAGATTATCATCTTTCAACAAATCATGTTTTTCTAACAAATTCTCAAGCTTTTGAACAAGTTCCATATTTAAAGTTTGAACTTCAAAACATCCATGACAATAGGAACTAGAGCTATCATCTATTTGAGAATCCGATTGTACCTCAAGGGAGTTCTTCCCTTGGACCATGAGGCATTGCTCTTCGGACTTTTCTCTCTTAGATCTCCTCATCTTGTTGATAATCCTTGGAAGCTCGGGAGAAGTCAAGATGCTCTAAACTGCAAAAGCCGAATCATAACGATCAAAAACATGTAATAAATGTTCATTTAGAGATGCTCTAAGTGCCCTAAGTGCTAATGCATTGGCCTTCTTATGCTTGCTACTATTTGGGAGGGATTCTATGGTAATGGCTTGATAAACTAGATGTCCTAGGTCTTTTAAATGTTTAGTCATATTAGCCTTCCAAGCATCAAGTCTAAAATGATCAAACATAGGAGGGCTAGCCATAAGTGCAAACTAAATGTGTGCAAATGCAAATGAAGATTAGCAAACCAAGATCTCACTCCTAGGTGGTTAAACCTAAATATCAGGAGCGCTAGCTCTGATACCAATTGAAAAGTCACCTAGAGGGGGGTGAATAGGTGACGATGCTAATCTAGTGAACTAAATGCGGAATTTAAAAACTAATTGCAATTACAACAATGATGCACACACACAAGCAAGTATAAGATATAGCAATTTGCACAATACACAAAGTAAAGAGAGAGATAGAGAGAGTCAATGGATCAAGCGCAAACAACAAGATATGTTCCGAGGTTCGAGCACCCAGCTCTACATCCCCGCCTTCGACACACGAAGGATTTCCAATCCACTAGCTTGTTCACAAAGGACTCCCACAAAGGGAACCTCCACCGAGGATTTGGGGCAATCACAATACAAGGAGTACCCAACTCCTCTCCTTACAAACACAACCTCCTCTTGAGGCAAACTCCAAGCCAACAACAATCTCCTCCTTGAGGCAAGCACAACCCAATACAAAGATCACCTCACAACCTTGAGGGATACAACCCAATAGCCAAACTTCCTCAACACAATGAGGGAAAGGCACAAAGCCAAGCTAAAGATAGGGTTTACAACTTAGTGGTTTCAAACAACAACCACAAAACAATCTCTTTTTCCCACACAAAATCCTATAGAAAAGATAGTAGATTTTAGCTCAAGTGTGGAGAAAACCAAGGGATTTGAAACCAGCAACTCAAAGAAAATCTTTGGGAAATAAATGAAACTAAGATAGAGAAGTTCAATTCAAAAGCTTTTCCCAAAACCCTTTTCTTTGATTTTTCAAACCCTAAAGAAAACACCAAAAAGATTGTTCAAATCAAGCTCAAAAACTTCTTTTTATTGCTGTAAAAACACCAGAGAGTATGTAAAAATTCGCACAAAAATTCTTAGAGAAAAACTCTTGCAAATGGGGTATTTATAGGCTAATCCAGAACATAGCCGTTGGCTGTAATTTTTGCCAGAATTACCCTGACGGTCGACCGCCCAACGGTCAATTTTGACCCGTTGGCGCTAGCGGTCGACCGCCCGGTCGACCCAAACAAACAGAGAGCAAACCTGCTCTCAGTCGGTCGACCGGCACGGTCGACCGGCTAAAGGTGTAGCCAGCGTGCATGTTTCTGTGCACGTCGGTCGACCCATACGGTCGACCGTCTACATGGTGCGGTCGACCGTACCGGTCGACCGATCAGCCTGGCAGACACCAAAACAGGTCAGAAATCTGGGGAAATAAATATCCAATAAATTCTTATAAACTACTAAAAAATCCCCAAAAATAGTTTTGTCAAATTGCATTGATATATAAACATGTGATAAAAGTTTTGACTCAAATATCAAGCAATTAAAACTATTTTTATGTCTTTTCATTTTTACCAAAAATCAAACCTTGTATTTTCTAAAACTTGGATTTTGAATAGAAAATACGTTTTGTCCAAAACTCTTCCAAGTACAAAAACATGATATTAAACAACATTAAGGCATGATGCATATGGATAGAAATCCAATATTTATGAAACAAATATATATCATAGTTTTTGTCATTAATTCTAAAAATATGTTTTGTCATAAATACCAAAACATAAAACTCATGAAGTAGACTATCAAACTAAGTTTGTTTAAGCAATAGAAGCATGCATGTATATAGAACAAATCATATATACACTAAACCATGTAAACTTGTTTTGATATAAAATCTATTCATGAAAACCAAGATCGGTTAAACCTAAAACCGAAAACCAATGTCAAAACATAAATCGTGTGTGTTGTGAACTTGAGCATATCATACTATTCTAATCTTTACAATTTGGATCTAAACACAAACTAAACTAGGGATACCTAAGTCTTCTTGTAGAGCGCCGTCTCCAAGTTGACTCGGTCCAAACCGTGATTCACTAAGCTTGACTCCAATGAGTGCTAGATGTCATCTTTGATGCTTAGGCTCTTGAATCACCTTGTGAAAGATGTGTGGAAGCTTTCACCAACTAATATCTTGTTAAATATCTGAAACTTAAACATTGCAAGATTATTAGTACACATAACTACATGAGTTAATCATCATCAAAACTAGAGTGGAAGGCCTTTGGGCCAACAGCTTTCCCCTTTGAGTCTTCGATCACATTGGCTTTTGCTTCATAGGAGTTTTTACTGCTCCTTTTCTCGGACTTTCTGTTGTCCTCCTCGATTCGAAGCCTCACAATGAGATCTTCCAACTTCAGCTCCTTTCGCTTGTACTTCAGGTAGTTCTTGAAATCTCTCCACGCAAGTGGGAGTTTCTCCACGATAGTAGCAATCTGAAAGGTTTCAGGTAGAATCATACCTTCGGCTTCTATCTCGTGCAAGATAAATTGGAACTCTTGCACCAGACTAATTACAGTCTTGCTGTCCATCATTTTGTACTCCAGAAATCGTCCTACGATGAACTTCTTGGTACAGCATCCTCAGTCTTGTACTTCTTGTCAAGACTGGCCCATAACATAATTTCAGTAAAGGAAGTCACCTTGAGTCCATGCATCGACTGCAAGGACTGAGTCCCAATCAGTTTCGGGTTCTGGTGGATCGTCTTGCAGGAATTTGGCCTGATGAAGAGTGGTCAAGTAGAAGAGCATCTTCTGTTGTCACCTCTTAAATTCTGTACTGTCAAATTTTCCTGGCTTCTCCGGCTTCTGGTTAAGAAGTGGAGTAGGCATCAAAGCTTGTAGCTTCATGTTTGGTGCCTTGCTAGAGCTATATTGACTAGTCTCAGACATTTTCTGCAAGTTCAAGCAGAATAGAAGTAAGAAACTTCAATATACTTAATTATCTTAAGATTGTTGGTTTCTGGGATCAATCTGATAACTAATCAATATCACTGAAATATCAACAATCTAATTGGTCAGGTCGGTAAATAACAGGTGGGAGGTTTTTCGTTCAATAGAATGTTCCTTAATTTAAGAACCACCTTTCAATTTTCTTCCTTAGTTAAACACCAATTAGACTGGTACAAATCAGTCTCAATATACTGAATATCAGTATATCCCCTGTATAAAGAAATTAATTCACTTATACAGTAATTTGAAGTGAGGTACGCTTAAAGCGAATCTCCTTAAGACAATTACGTCCCCTGCACCGATGCTAACGGGTTACTGGACGCTGGTCTCCCAAGATACAACACTCCTTCACGGTATTTGGATAGCACTACCAAATCACCGTACGGTCAAACCGTAGTTAACCAGTACCTTCACAGGATTATTAAAGCAGCGGGACTAAGACAAATTTTGGGAGAATATTTGCCTTTACTTTGGAGGAGCACCCACTATAAAGGAAGAAGGAATGTAGAAGAATATTCTTCTTCGAAAACAACAATTCTATTAAAGAATCTGTTGAATTTTCTGAGCCCTCTTTCAGAACGAATTTTTGCAGAATCTCTTTTGGAAGCTGCTTCCTCTTTCAGAACGAATTTTTGCAGAGAATACGGAACGGTTCGGTCTGAACCGTGAGACCCGGTTCAAAAAGAACCAAGCCGGGTAGGGAACCCGTGCCCGTGCCCGGCCGCCGGCGGCGGTGGCGCGCGCATGTGCGGGCATGGTTTCCTCCCAATCGCGCGCCAAAACTCCAAGTACCCAAAGGGCACGCCCTTTGTTCCCAATTTTTTCTATTTAAACACTACAAACTTCCATCCCATGGCCATTGTGGGATTAAATGCCTTTAGCTACCTTTAGTCCCATTTTGGCTTTGAATTAGGCAATCTTTAGACTTGAATATCTCATTCATTCGAAGTCGGAATTGAACATGTGAATATACCACGTTCATCCCCAATAGAAGGAGAACACACTCCAACTATCATCCAATTGATTCGATCAAAGGATCTCGCCGTAATTCAATTCAAAGATTCACATATATATTCTTCATATTCCAACATAAGCATCAGTAAATCATTAGTTACTCACATCTTAGCATTCTTGTCAATGATACAGTTCCTACATTAAGTAACGAACCAGGTCTTTATCAATATTCTTAAAACCAACATCAAGTCAAAATCAAAATAGGAAAAAAAAAAGAAAAATGCATACCTAATTTTGGTATTTCTCCAACAACAACTGGAAATTTTGCCAATAGCCAAAGAACCAGCTCTCTCTGCCTCAGTCTGATAGTAGTCCGCAGCCATCATCATTGTGTCCCAACAAACAAATTTCAGCTTCCCTTAAGAGCCTGTAATTTAATACACAGCAAAAATATAAGGTCACAGTTCACCATTTTTAGTTCAAAGAGAAAAGAAAAATGAAAAAAAGAATTTGTCGCATACTCTCACTTAAATGTGCTCTTTTTCTACGATGAACAGAGATGGGCATCTCTAAAACTTATTTGCATGAGGAAAAGTTACCTTGAGCTCCACCCCATATTCAGATCGTCAATGGATACCAACTATGGAGCGTTCAACGCTGCATTCGATTAAGAAACATCCCTGTGAAATAATAGAGTTAAAAACCTGGAGAAGTAAGAAGTATATCATGGTTATATAACACAATCAAAAGGACTGCTTGATACAGAAACTGCATCAGTAAATAATCATACCTGGCACTTTTCTATGTTTGTTGGAGGTAAAAACCTAGGTGAAGTGAAAATCGGCTTCAAAGGATCATAAAAGTGAAACTTGGGAGGTTTCGATAATCAATGAAGAATCACAGTTAGTAGTGAAAAATTGCACCTATATCTTAAAGAAGAACACATTAGCACAGATACACGCATTTAGATTACCTGATCAGTGAGAGCCAATTTTGCATCATTGAATGACTTTATTGTCCCAATATCCTCTCAGTATCCATTAAATAGATATGCCTATCATATTAAACAGTAAGAGGTGAATAAGCATAAACTGAACAGAGAGAGCGACATCATACTGACAAAATAAGGATAAACTACACAGCACAAAATAGTATACTTGTAACATGTATATATCTGCCCAAGAAATATTCGGTTACCTGCACATACAGTAGCCATTGAAATAATCTCTGACCTGAAATCGTTGGCGTTAGATATTTCCATTGTGAAAGCGAGTATGGTGAACAAATTATTGTCAAACAATCACTCTATCATGGTAGCAAGTGATCAATAAATAAGTGTAACTTTTCATAGTTCATGCAGATTCTCACTGAAATCCAAAAAAGAGTATCCACTCCGACCCCATTTTACCACCTGAGGCACTTTACCTGCTTCATTGAGCAGTCAGACAAGTATTCTGAAGGAAGCAATCAAACAAGCTAAGAAAATACCTCAAAAGTTGCAACAAAACATCAGTCTTGAACAAGTATATTCCCATCAATGCAATGTAAGGAGACTCCTTAGCATCTTGTGTTAGTATTTTGAGTGCCTCATATTCATTGGAGAAGAATTCAGGTTCAAGTTGAGGTGTTACAAACTTCTGAGCTATACCACATATATGTACAGGACTTGTGGATGTTATAAGTCGACTTATAAGCCTAACTAATCGACTTATGTTTTAGCCTTGTCGACTTATGCTTGAGTATAGTCGACTAGAGCTTGCAACTGAGAGTTAGGTTCTCAGATTTTTGTCAGAGTAGTTGACTAGTGCACATTATTAGTCAACTTATAGTCGACTAATATCAAGTCTGACAGTTTTCTTTTCTGGTTTTATTTTCAGTTTGAGTTGGATCATATTTTTCTTCTTTATCTGAGGCGGTGCTGATTGTATTGTTGAAGTTTTGGTTAGATTAGAATCATTCGAAGTGTGTATATATAAACCCTTAGGGGTGACCTTTGAAGGTAAGTCAAAAAAGAATCAAGAATTTAAGAGAAATTCATATTTTCACCATTGAGAGTTGTAAGAGAGAGATATTCTTATAACTCTTATATTTTCTTTTTGTTTTCAATATAATTTCTCCCCTCCTCGTGGGCGTCGGCACTCTTGCTGAAATACGTTAAATCTAGTGTTCTTGGGTTTTGGGGTGATTGCTTGCTAGTGTTAGATCTTCTATGCTTCCGGCGTCGAGCCTTCAACTCAGTATTTTTCTCTTGTTGTATTAGTGTTGATCACAATAATTGGTAACAGAGTAATGGCTAGCAAGACATCACAACAATCAAGTTCGAGTTGGAGGAAATCGACAAAAAGTCAAACTTCTTGTTATAGAAGATGTGAGTAACGTCATTGTTCGTAAAGGATGACACACACAAGGCCTTACTTGGTATTGAGAAAAAATAATCGAAGATGGAAGATCATGAGTGGAACGACATCTACTTCCGCGCAAAGGCGACAATCAGCTATACCTATCAGATGAGGTCCTCTACAACATCATGAACGAGGAGACAACTGTTGATCTTTTGTGTAGGCTAAAAAGCCTTTACATGACGAAGAGTTTGTCGAACAAGCTCTTCATCAAGAAACAGTTATACAGCCTTCAAATGAAAGAAGGTACACCCATTCTGCAACTTTTAATAGGATTTTAAGCGACTAATTGGCTCTAAAGGTTAAATTAAAAGAAGACAAGACTCTTTTATTACTCTCTTCTCTTCCATCAAGTTTTGACTACTTGGCGACCACCATCATATATAATAAGGAGACCTTAGAGTTAATAGATGTCAGGCACATACTCTAAAACAATGAGCTGATGAAGAAGATAGGTTCTATAGAGGAGACCTTGAGACTGGTTATCAAGGGCCAGAGAGGGAGATCAAAGAGTAGGGTATCCAAAAGGAATCCAAAGGCTTCTAACAGTTTTGCTTGCTATTTTTGCAAGAAATCGGGGCACAATAAGAAAAATTGTATGAAATACAAGGAGTAATGAAGAAGAAGGGCGGTAAGATTTCTGATAGGGTTAGTACCAGTGAAAAGTCAGATGAAGTCGGGATTATCGAACAAGTGGATGAGAATCTATGTAATGTCTTGACAGCTTAGTCAAAAAAAAGTAAGTACTCAAATACTTGATTACTTGACTCATGATGCACATACCACATGTGCTCAAAAAGAGAGTAGTTCAGCACTTATAAGCCTTATAATGGAGGCTCTATCTTTAAGGGTAACGACACTGAGTGCAAGATAGTTGGCATTGGCAACATCCGTATGAGGATGTTTGATGGACAGGTTCGAACCCTCATGAACGTCCATCACATTTCAGATTTAAGAAAGAATCTTCTATCGTTGGGAACTTTAGAAGCTCAAGGGTGTAAGTTTTCAGGTGTAGATGGAGGTGTCAAAGTTACCAAGGGCTCCATGATGACTGTCAAAGGAGAACGGACAACAAACTTATACAAGATGGAAGGAAGCATTATTCTGGGTGATGCTTTAGTAGTAATGGAGAAGGAGGATATTACAAAACTTTTGCACATGTATCTTAGACACATAAGTGAGCGAGGTTTTCGAGTCCTACACAAGAAAGGTACTCTACTAGGTATTAAATATTGCAAACTCATTTTTTTATAAATTTTGCATCATGAATAGACAGCGCAGGATAGCTTTCTCCACATCACAGTACAAGAAAAGGGCTTGCAAGATCTCATACACACCGATGTGTGGGGACCTTCGCCAGTAGCATCCATCTGGGATGCTAGGTACTATGTTACATTAATAGATAACTTCTACAGGAGAGTTTGGATATACTTCTTGAAGAAGAAATCGAAGTTTTTTAGAAGTTCAAGGAGTGAAAAAATATAGTGGAGAATCAAAATGGGCGAAAGGTAAAAGTCTTGAGATCTGACAATGGAGACGAGTATACCTCCACAGAATTCAAAGCTTAATTAGCAGGCATAGGCATCGAACACCAGCTAAGTATTCCAGAGCGATCAGACCAGAATGGAGTAGCAGAGCACATGAATCGAACACTTACAGAGTGTGTCCACAGTATCAGGTTACAAGTTAATATGTCAGAAGGATTCTGGGCAGAGGTGTGAATCATGCGGGTTATCTAATAAACAGGTCACCATCAACAGCTGTTGATCTTCAGATTCTAGAGGAGATACAGTGATGAGAGTTTGTGGATTATTCAATCTTATGAATTTTCGATTGCCCTGCGTATAGTTTGGTTGATAGTCAGAAAAAATAAATTAGAGTCTAAGTCTAAGAAGTGTATCTTCATCAGGTACACCAAAGAAGTCAAGTGTTTCAGACTTTGAGATTCTGAGATAAGAAACATCTTTACTAGTAATGTGGTCTTTGACGAGGAATCAATGTTGTAAAAAAGTCAGATATGGAGGATAAAGCGCAAGGTGAAGCTCCAGACAGTTACACTTAGGAAAAGAAAGTTAAGTTCTTAAATAGCCTTAAAAGGCCTGACAGGTCAGATGAGGACTCCTCAGATTCAGATGGAGATAAACGGAAGCTACTCAAGAGCATCCTATTCCGTTGAGAGAGTCAGTTAGAATTACGGTGCCATCAATAAGGTATGACTGGGAAGATAATAATGTCTCATTCATATTAGTAACAGAAACAAGAGATTCTCGTAGTTACAGAGGGCGATCGAGGAAGATGACCACGACAATTGGATTACAGCCATGAAATAGGAGATTGAGTCTTTGAATAAAAATCATACATGAAAATTGGTAGATCTTTCAAAGGACTCCAAGGCAATAGGTTGCAGATAAATCTTTCACAAAAAAGACAATGAGCAGTACAAGGCAAAGTTAGTTGCCATGGGATATGCTCAGAAGAAAAGTATTGACTACAATGAGATCTTCTCTCTTGTAGTCAAGCAATGTCTATTTGGATATTATTGGCGATGGTAGCGCAGTTTAATCTAAAGTTAGAGCAAATAGATGTCAAAATAATATTTTTACAAAGTGAGCTGAAGGAGATGATATATATGAAGCAACATGAGGTTACATTCAGGAAGGACAAGAAATCAAGGTGTGTCTTCTAAAAAAGTCCCTCTATAGACTTAAACAGTCTCACGGACAGCGGTACAAATAGTTCGACTCTTTTATAATCAAGATTAGATACAACTGATGTGGGATGATAGTTGTGTCTATTTCAAATAGAATGATGATCCGACATATTTGCTATTATATGTTGATGATATGCTGATTGCTGCGAGAAACAAGACACATATTCAAAAGTTTAAAGCTCAGCTAAAAAAGAAATTCGATATGAAGGATTTGAGAGAACTTAAGAAGATCTTAGATATGAAGATCACTTGAGGGAGGCTTAGGCAAACTTTGGTTATCCCAGGAGAACTAGTGTTGGACAGATTCAACATGGCAAAAGTAAGACCAGTTATCATTCTTTTAGCAGGTCACTTCAAATTATACTCCAAACAATGTCACAATCACCAGAAAAAGAGATGTATTGAGTACCATATGCTAGTATGGTGAGATCACTCATGTATGCTATATTAGCTAATGCAGTTAATACAGTAAGTCAGTTCATGTCAAATCTAGAAAAGCAATTTAGGAAGCAGTGAAGTGGATATAACGATATCTGTGAGGGACTGTGAGACTAGGCTCGGTGTTTCAGAGATTAAAAACAGAAAAGCCTAGGGTATTATAAGGCTATGTTGATACAGAATATACAGGAGATCTTGATCAGCGAAGATCTACGACGGGCTATGCGTTCACAGTAGCAGTATCATTAGTTTAAAGGCAAAGTTACAAGATAATGTTACTCTTTCAATGATAGAGACTGAGTACATGGTTACAGTTGAGGTATCAAAAAACTTTATGATTGAGAGGATTGATTGAGACTTTTGTTCTAATGCAGGATTCAGTTCGTGTTCATTGCGATAATCAAAGTGCTATTCATCTCGCTAAGGATTACAAATATCACAAGAGGACAAAGCATATTGATGTGAGGTATCATAAGATATATCAATGGGTCATAGATAACAAGGGGATTGACTTGGTGAAGATCAGTATAAAGAAGAATCCAGCGGACATTATAACGAAGACTATCCCAGTGGAGAAATTCTAAGCATCTCTGAACTTTATCAAGATTCTCCAAAGATAAGATGGAGAATAGGCTCTTAGGAGAAAGCCATGTGAAGTCACAAAAAGGAGAGAAAGCACGGTGCAGGAAGTAGAGTGCAATTATTATGAAAGAACTCAATGAATATGAGTCAAGGTAGCCATTGTTAATTATTTTGAGTGCCTCATATTCATTGGAGAATAATCTAGGTTCAAGTGGAGGTATTATAACTTCAGAGATCAAGCACGAATATGTACAAGACTTGTGCATGTTATAAGTCAACTTATAAGCCTTACTAGTCGACTTATGTTTTAGCCTAGTCGACTTATACTTGAGTATAATTAGCTAGTGCTTGTAACTGTAACACCCTGTTCCAGGAATATATACCCAGATATGTGTCCCAATTTTTCACTTGTATTTTCTTTTTTTCCGTATTTATTTTTTATCATGATTTTTATCATTATTTGGTATTAGACCTGTATTTTATGGTCACACAGCTTGCCCGAGTCCGAACCCAGGACTCGATCCCAGTGAACCTACTTGATTTGACCTTCATGATAGTTAGACTATACCTATTTCAGTTTTAGATATTAATTTTCAATATTGTGGATTTTTCAAATTTTCTATAATTTTTTAAATTATTTTGCAAAAACTCCTAAATTTGGTGTCAATCAGTATCGCCGATCGATTTTAGAATTTTTAATTTACAATCGGGATTGAATTTCTTAAATCTGATTTTACAGCATTCTCAAGGTAATATTTTCTATTTAAAAGAATTTTTAGGAATTTTTTGAATTAGTCAAAATTTAACTGAATAAAATAATATTAATATATTCTGTTTCTTTTCTTTTCCCTTCTCCGCACTTTCTCTTTCTCAATTTCCAATTTTCTTAATTTCTCAATTTTCTTTTTTTCTCACTTTCTTTTTCTATTTCTTTTTCCTTTCTCTTTCTTTTTCTTTCTCCTTTCCTCTTCCCTTTTCTTTTTTCTTTTTCCATCTTCTACACTCTTCTACCCCCTTCTTTCTTCTCATCTCTTCTCATTTCTCTCCCCCTCCCAACACCAGTCGATCCTTCACCCTCTCTAATCTCTTTCTCCCTCTAAAAATCCTCTCTCCTAATCACCCTCTCTCACTAAAACTCTCTCTCCCCTCCCTCTCTCCCACCCAACCATCACCCTCACCACCTTGTTGCTGGCCACGCCCTCAACTCCAGTAACCCCATGGCGGTCCTACTCGACCAATCCCCACTTCCTTCACCCCCTCTATCACCATCTTCATTAATATCTCCATCTCCACTATCATCCTCATCTCCATCACCTTCTCCTCCTCCCATCACCACCCACTTTACGACCACAACCCCTACCATCTTCACCATCTCCACCACCTCCACCCACCACAATAGATTCCACCATCATCACCATCAACAACTCACCACTACCATCTTCTCCAACTCACTACCCCTCTCCCCCTCTCTCCTACGCCTAGGCCCCAGTCACTGTCGACCCCCTTCTGGCCGCACTGTCGGGCTCTTCTGGCCGGCCTCCTCCTCTTCTTCCTACCTTCTTTCTCTCCATTTCTCATTTCTCTCTTTCTTTCCCTCTCTATTCTTCCTCTCTTTTTTTGTTCTTTTCATTCTCTCTCTTCCCTCTTCCCTTTCTACCCCTCACGTTCTCTCTTTGTCTCTCTTTCCTCTCTTTCTTTCTCTTCTCTCTATAATTTTCTCTCTGTCTTTCACTTTCTCTTTCACTCTCCTCTTTTCTCTCTTGATATTTCTCCCTCTTCACGCACTTCGTGTGTTAAGGCCTTTGGCATTCTCTTTTTTGCGCGCTTGAGTGCTAACGTCTCTGGCGTTTCATTTAAGATCAGTGTCGTGCTCAAGCTATTTTAGACAAGTACCTATTTTGTGTATTTTCGCGAGTACTCTTTTTTTTGGTGTTTTGGACGAGCTCCAATTCTATGTGTGCAAGTACTCCTTTTATGTGTTTGTGATTAGGCGAGTTCTTCTTGCTCTATATGTGTATTTCCCCGCTATGACGAGTGTATATTATATTTCTGGGATTAGTGTATTTGGATTTTTGTGTTGTTGTTGTCAATGTAATGGGATTGTATTTGTATTCCATATGGTGAATGTTTGTAATAGTGTAGCTATACTAATGCTTGTGCATGTACTTTTATCTTTCATAGCCTTTAGGCCAAACCACTATGCGGTTTTATTATACAGCCTCCAAGCTTAAGCCCTCTGAGTTTCATTATAAGCCCTTCGGGCTTTTTAATACAGTCTTCAGACTTAAACCCTTCAGGTTTCTATATGCTCCGCCTGCTAGCGAGCCTAGCGCTCATTGCTTTATTACTAACTTCGTCCGAGCATTGTTACGCCATGAGCGTGACTTTCTCACGTACGGTAGTATAGCGTTCATACGCTCACTTCACTATATGTTATTAGCTGTGCCGCGAAGCGGTTGCCGCATCGAGTGTAATAGCATCTAGTATTGTACGCTAGCTTTACTCCAGCCTTGCTTAGCGCCGCTTGGTCATTCACTTGGTTGTTAACTCAAATCTACTTGGATGTTTAATAATTATTATTAATTATTATGGTTGTGAAGAGTTTGAAATATATACCTATACTGTTTTCCTGTATCTATATTGCTTTCCTGTGTCATGTTACCGGACTGGTTTATCTCCTGACATGTTATTTGCTTGATACTTGACTTGCCTGATTTATATTATCTCTTTTACCCTGACTTGATAACATTATCATGTTATACATTTGACATTACTATTCTATTATATATATTTGAAAAGTATATATATCATGTGCTCATGTATCTCCTGTGGTCCTGTACTCCTGAACTCCTGTACCTCATGTACTCGTGTTGGTTGCAATAATATAATATAATACTATAATAATTAAACAAATTACACCGGGTTGGAAAAACTGATGGAAATCAATTTGTGATCGTGTTTATAATGGTATAGAAATGTTATGCAACTAAAATCTTTTGAATCTACCTGAGGGCCTACAGGTGTCCAAAGGATGTGTTGGCACCCTTATTTATATATATACCTCTTTCCTGTATGGGCATATAAATATAAGCCCTTCCCCCTCCATCCTACCTCACAACATGCTCCGGGCCAGCGCTGGAACACCTTGAGTCGTTGTCCCGGGTATGTACGGGACCACTGTAAACATACTTTGTTGATACTCCCATTAGTTTCTATAAAATCATCTTATTCATAAGTGAATGTATTTGTTCTGAGACGCTAGGACACATACTAAAAACATATGAATCGGATGAGAAATAAGAAAATAACTTGAAAACTAAAATGAGAATATTAAGAGCATAAAATATTTGGTCTCTCCTTCATTCGGATCTGATACTCATATATCAGATCCGAGGGAGTTCTGTTGGAGTACCAGCTCTAGTGTGGACTGTCAGTGGTATGAGCACAGGTAAGGGATAATTGAAATATCAGGAAGTATTGATTATTATTATTGAATAACTTAAAATGCATACCTTTCCCTGCACTTGATATAACTTAATTACCTAATAATAATATCAAGAGCGAATATTATTCGGTTACTCTTTCATTCAGATAATGGTATACGCATGCCATGGTTCGGATGAGTTTTGCTAGAATGAGACTGGTATAAACTGCAAGTAGTATGAGACACTAGAGAGGAATGAACCAAATAGCAAGTGATACTGATTATTACTATTGTTATATAATTAAGTTATGTTGCTTTTCTCCTACATGTTATCATTTCAGTGCTACAGTAATTACTCCGGATATTCTTATTTACCGCAGTATAGTTGCTTGACTGGCTCCCAGTACACCTCTCTGTATACAATGATAATATCAGGTATGTAAGTTATTTAATCACACCCTCGTTCGGGTACTGATACCGGGTATCGTGATTCGGATGAGTCCTGTTGGAGTAAGAACTCGGGTGTTGATAGCCAGTGATATAGGTCATTGGTAAGAAATGACTAAAATAATAAACGATATTGATAATTATTGATAGTATAATTTGTAGTGTACTTCCTGCCGCCTGCCGGAAATGGTAACTGTGTTATTGAATTTCCTGATTTGCATGCCTGAATCACATCACTATGATAATAAAATACTAATATAATAATTCAGAACAACTCAGGTTGTATAAATTCAGATGGTAATAACATGAGGTACAAGGTAGATTTATGAGGGTTGATTCCCCTCAATGTACTAATCTAATGAATTTGCATCTTAGCTTGTACAACTGGCTTTACCCATATTTGCTTTACTTGATGTTTCACTACATGCTTGTGTGAATCTGTGCTCATGACATGGCTTTTAATATATGCTTTTCTGATTCGGATTTATTGATACACATATGCTTGATTGTGCATGCCACTTAGTTCATTTTACGTACTCGTTGGGTTACTTTCTGACAACTTCTTATCCAGATTCTGGAGCTTAGATGCAGTGGACTATCCCGTGGAGCTTCTTTTCGTAGAGAAAGTGTAATGAACCAGTGGTAGATCGCCAGTAGCTTTTTTATTTTAGCCCCTCTTGACCGGCTCTCGAGATTCCCTTTTTGTTGCTCGTGAGCATCTACCGATTTTTGTACTGTGTATATCTCCTTGTAAATCATACTTTTATGCTTTTTAGTGATGTAATATTCATATAATATTGTATCACACTCTGTGATAATAGTATACTTGTACTTTTTTATTGGAATATATAATATTATTAAGCTTCTGTACTCTGATTCTTTCCTGTATTGATGCTTAGCGCACACATGTGAGGGTATTTATGTCCTACGTATATACGTTACAGTAACGTCTTCATACCCACGTTATCGAGGCGTTATATGTTGATATCAAAGCCTACGCTCTCACATTTTCAGTACAATCAACCGGCAAATTAATGTGATATTAATTTGCAACTGGAGCGCATGAGTCATGAATATACATTTTAACTACAAGTATAAAGTTACTTTTCCTTCCTGATAATTCTTCTTTTGAATCCTGAAACTCTTCCATCTTTGCACTTCCAATTCCCCGAATGATCAATCTTCTCCTGTTACCTCCCTTTTTACTATGTTGTCCATATCTCTTCCATGTTCCATATCTCTTCCATGTTCATCTCCCTTTTTACCAAAATTTCGAGGATGAAATTTTGTGAGGTGGGTAGATGTAACATCTCGTTCTCGGAACACATACCTAGAACGTGTACCAATCTTTCGCTCATATTTTCTTAATTTTGCCATATTTATTTTTTCTTTTATTATGATTTTTATTTTTATTTGGTTTCGAACCCGTATTTTGTGGATCCAGAGCCAGCATGAGTCCAACCCCAGACTCGATCCCAGTGAAACTACTTGATTTGACCTTCTAAATAGTTAGATTAGACATGTTTCAGTTTTAAATATTAATTTTCAATATTGTGAATTTTTCAAGATTTTTTGAATTTTTTCTGAATTATTTTGCAAAAGCTCCTAAATTCGGTGTCGACCGGTTGATTGATTATAGGATTTTTAATTTACAATCGAGTTTAAATTTCTTGAATCTGATTTCACAGTATTCCTCAGGTAATATTTTCTATTTTAGAGAATTTTTGGGGATTTTTTCTGAATTAGTCAAAATTTAACCGAATAAAATAATATTATTATTTTCTTTTTCTTTTCTTTCCTTTATTTTCTCTTCTCCACACTTTCTCTTTTCTTAATTTCCCAATTTTCTTAATTTCTCAATTTTTTATTTTCCCACTTTCTTTTTCTTTTTCCTTTCTCTTTCTTGTTCTTCTCTTTTTCTTTTCTTTTCATTTTTTTCTTTTCTTTTTTATTTTTCCATCTTCTAAACTATTCTCCCCTCTTCTTTCTTCTTCTTCTTCTTTCTTCTCATCTCTTCTCATTTCTTAGTCCCCCTCCTCACACCAACCGATCCTTTCCCCTCTCATCTCTCTCTCTAAAAATCCTCTCTCCTAATCTCTCTCACTAAAACTCCCTCTCCATCAATCTCTCTCTATATTATCTCCCCCTCTCCCAATCGGCCATCACCCCACCACCTTGACGAAGGCTACGCCCCCCACTCCGGTGACCCCACGGCGGTCCCCACTCCAACCAGCCCCCACTCTCACCACCATTCTATCACCATCTTCATCAACATCACCATCTCCACCATCACCCTCATCTCCACCACCTTCTCCTTCCATCACCACTTACTCCACCGACATAGCCTCCACCATCTTCACCATCTCCATGCACCACCACTTATTCCACCATCAACAACTCACCACTACCGTCTTCTCCAACTCACTATGCCTCTCCCGCTCTCTCCTCCGCTGAGCCCCAGTCGCCACTGAGCCCCCTCTGGTCGTGCCGTCGGGCCCCCTTTGGCCGCCGCCGCTCCCTGGACGGCTACTCCCTTCTCTTCTCTCTCTGTTCTCTCTCTCCATTTCTCATTTCTCTTTTTCTTTCCTTTTCTCTATTCTTCTTCTCTTTTTTTGTTCTTTTCTCTCTATCTATTCTATCTCATCTCTCTCCCCCTCGCGTTCTCTCTATCTCTCTTTTTCTTCTCTTTCTCTCTCTAGATCTCTTTCTCACTCTTTCACTCTCTCTTTCTCTTTCTTCTTTTTCTCTCCTATGATATTCTCCCTCTTCACGCGCTTCGTGTGTTAACGCCTTTGGCGTTCTCTTTTTGCACACTTGAGTACTAATGCCTATGGCGTTCCATCGGAGATCGGTGTCATTCCTAAGCTATTTTCGACATGTACTTATTTTGTGTATTTGGACGAATACTCTTTTTTTGGTGTTTTGGGTGAGTTCCAATATTTTGTGTACAAGTACTTCTTTTATGTGTTTCTAATTGGGCGAGTGCTTCTCGCTTTACATGTGTGTTTCCCCACTTCGACGGGTGTATATTATATTTCTGGGATTGGTGTATTTGAATTTCTGCAGTTGTTGTTGTAAATGCACTGAGATTGTATTTGTATTCCATGTGATGAATGTTGTAATAGTGTAGACGTATTCTTGTATATGTGCATGTGTTTGTACTAACGCTTATGGAGGTACTTTTATCTTCCATAGCCTTCAGGCCTAGCCACTATGCAGCTTTACTATACATCCTCCGAGCTTAAACCCTATGGTTTCATTACAAGCCCCCCCCCCCCCCCTGAGCTTTTCATTACATTCTTTAGACTTAAACCCTCTGGGTTTCTATACACTCAGCCTGGTAAGCGAGCCTAACACTCAGTGCTTGACCGCTAACTCCGTCCGAGTGTTTTTACACTATGAGCTTGGCTTCGTCATGTGTGGTAGCTTAGCATTCGTACACTCGCTTCACCGTGTGTGTTTCGTTGTGCCGCGAAGCGGTGACTTTACCGAGCGTGATAGCGTTTAGTGTTTTATGCTAGCTTCGCTCCAGCCTTACTTAGCACCGCTTTGTTATTTACTTGATTGTTTATTTAACTCAGCTTAGATATTTAACAATTATTATTACATAATTATTATGGTTACAAAGAGTTTGAAATATATACTTATACTATTTTCCTATATCTATACTGCTTTCTTGTATCATGTTAACAGACGAGTTTATCATCTGACATGTTATTTACTTTACACTTGACTTGCCTGATTTATGATTATCTCTTTTACGGGGACTTGATTACATTATCATGTTATACACTTGGCATTACTATTCTATTATATATTTTTATTTTATTTTTTTGAAATCCGTCAGGATACCCGGGGCCTCACAATATGGACAATGACTGTGACCTACCAACTAATCCCACGGGTCCCGTAGCCCCCGCCCTAAAAGTTTCCCACCACAGAACAGGGTACATCGCGAACCTAAGACCGGAGGTAAAATATGTCCACCAAGAACCTTGAACCCAAGCCACTTGGGGATCAAACCCAATAACTTATCACTAGGCCACCTTGGGGACATTATTCTAATATAAATATATATATATATATTCAGTGATCATGTATCTCATGTACTCCTGAACTCATGTACTCTTGTTGGTTATAATAATATATTATAAATATTAAAATAATTAAACAACTTACATCGGGTCGGAGAAACTAATGGATATCAATTTATAATCATGTTTCCAATAGCATTGGGATGCTGTGTAACTAAAATCTTTCAGATCTACCTGAGGACCTCGAGGTGTTCGAGGGGTGTGTTGGGACCCTTATTTATATATGAAAAACACCTAGAGGGGGGGTGAATAGGTGTAATTGCTAATCTAATAACCTTTTAAAAACAATTATGGATTAATGATGCAACGATCTCTCAAAACAAGACTAGGAGCCGTATACCCGGTGAAGGGTTCTGAACTCCTTCCTCCTGATTCCTCTGGATATGAGTTAGAGGTGCGCAATGCAATCTTGTTGTATGAGAATTGATCGACAATAGTAAGGAATGAATGCAATGGTGAAGTGCACACAAGATATATCACAAATATCACAAACAAATAATAAGGAGCAATAGAGAGTAAAGAGAAATAGAAAGCAAGAGCAAGAAGGCAATCGCAAACACAAGTATTTGTTTCGAGGTTCGAGCCACCGCTCCACTCCCCGCCTTCACCTCCGTGAAGGGTTTCCACTATCCACCGAGGATGCTTACAAGGTCTACCGAAGACCGGAGTACCGAACTCTACCACTTACAAGCCTCTACCAAAGAGGTATCTCCACAAGAGGAACAAGAAGAACAAGTAACCAAGTGATCACAATAATGATCACAAACTCTTTACAACACTTCTCTTTTACAACTCCTTATAGAATGAGGATTGGAATTTTTGGCTCTAAGAAGTGTAGTGAGAAAACTCAGTTGTAGAATGATCTTTGCTAGAAAACACAACTGAAAACAAGCCCAAGAATGAATGGGAAAAATAGAGAGCTTAAAACTTTTCTTCTCTTTTAAAACTTTGAAAACTTAAGGATTTTTCTTGGTGTCTTTGCAAAAGACCTATCTCCTCTATTTATATGGAGAGGAAGGGATTAAAAACTCATTTAAATTAAGCTTATTTGATCAGAAAATAATCCCTAAAGTTTAGAGAAAATCTGTTACAAAACAGACCAAAAAACAGATTTTCAGAAAATCACCAAAGAGGAAAGAGCCGTTGGGCAGCAGCAGGCTTGGCGGCTGACCGGTCCGGTCGGCCGTCCTCCTTGCTGGCATATAGCCGTTGGGCTCGGGTCGACCGTCCGGTCGACCGGCCTCAAGAAGGAAACAAAGATATTAACTGTCGGTCGGCCGGCCGGCCGACCGAAATTAACAGAGAATTGGGGTTTACAGGTCGGGCGACCGGTCGGCCGACCGACAGACGTGCACAAGCGTGCACGTCCTGGATACAAGCTCCGGTCGACCAGTCCGGTCGGTCTTGCCTGAAACAGAAAAACAGCAAGAAACAGAACTTTGGAATTTTTGTAAAACATTTTGAAGTATTGTAAATCATGCTAGAAAGAGTATACATACATGATTTAAACATGATATACATTTTGTAAAAAGTTGGAGTCATGTATATATACCAAGGCATGAAACTTAAGGATAAAAGGTAAACATGAAAACTTGTATAAAAATATGTGTGTGTGTGTATCCTAGAGCCAATTTTCTAAAACTCAAACTTTAACAAACTATTTCTTATATTGGTTCTAAAGGACTACAAGTTCTTCAAGTGGGCTTCTCCATATGATCTTGCAAGCTTGATACTTGAGCCCGAATTGAGGTGACTTGAGTCAAAACTCCTTCCTTTAAGGAAGAAAACTTCTAGTTTCATTAGAACCCTGAAACACACTCAAACAACAAACATGACTAGTACAAATAACTATATATGTTTTGTGATCATCAAAACACACTAAAAGGGGTAATTGTAACCTTGGGCCAACAATCTCCCCCTTTTTGATGATGACAAAACATATAAGTTATTTAAAACAAATGGGAAAGGAGGCTCCCCCTCAAATTATGCTATGTATAAAAGAAATGACTATACATAAAGCATAAAAACATAAAACCTACACAAGTAGAAACACAAGTAAAAACTAAAGTAAAAACTAAAGAGGCAAAGCACCAAAACAAACTAGCTTTTTCTCCCCCTTTTTGTCATACATCAAAAAGGGGTAAACAAGATAAAACGTTTTTCTTCAAGAATCCATAATACAAACATTCAACTCACCACAAATAAAAGAAAATCTAGCATAGTCTACAGGTTTTGTAAAAATATCGTCAAGTTGAAAATCGGTAGAAACATAATCAATATCAATATCACCTTTCTCATAATGATCCCTAAGAAAGTGATATCTAATGTCAATGTGCTTAGTTTTACTATGTTGATTTGCATTCTTGGTCATATGAATAGTACTAGTATTATCACAAAATATTTTAATATGATCAAAATGCAAATCATAGTCAAGGAGAGTATGTTTCATCCAAAGAACTTGTGCACAACAAGCTCCGACTGCAACATACTCCGCCTCGGCGGTTGATAGGGCTACCGAATTTGCTTTTTGGAAGACCAAGATACAAGACAATTACCAAGGAATTGACATGTTCCACTTGTACTCTTCCTATCTACCCTACAACCCGCATAGTCGGCATCCGAAAAACTCGTCATTGAGAATTGCCCGGTTTTCGGATACCACAAACCCATTTCAATAGTGTCCTTAAGGTATCTAATTATGCGTTTAACCGCAATTATATGAGACTCTTTAGGACACGATTGAAAACGAGCACAAAGACAAACACAAAACATAATATCCGGCCTACTAGCCGTCAAATACAACAAACTACCAATCATGCTACGATAAAGCTTAATGTCTACTTTTACCTTGTTCATCCTTGTCAAGCTTTGTGGTTGTTGCCATGGGAGTTTTGCTCACTCTAGCTCCTTCAAGCCCGAACCTCTTGATAAGTTCTTTTATGTACTTGGCTTGATTGATGAAGATCCCATCCTTTCTTTGCTTGATTTGGAGACCAAGGAAATAGTTGAGCTCACCCATCATAGACATTTTGATTTCATCCTTCATGCATGATTCAAAAACTTGGCAAAGAGATTCATTAGTAGAACCAAAAATGATATCATCCACATAAATTTGCACAATAAGAATATCATTTTCAACATGTTTTGTAAATAAAGTAGTATCTATTTTACCTTTCTTAAAACCATTTGAAATTAGAAATGAAGAAAGTCTTTCATACCAAGTCCTAGGGGCTTGTTTTAAACCATAAAGAGCTTTGTCAAGTTTAAAAACAAAATCCGGATGTGTAGGATCAACAAACCCGGGGGGTTGTTCAACATACACCTCCTCTTCAATAAAACCATTTAAGAAAAGCACTTTTAACATCCATTTGAAATAATTTAAAATCTTTATATGATGCAAATGCAAGTGTCATCCGTATGGCTTCAAGCCGTGCTACGGGTGCAAAGGTTTCATCAAAATTGATGACTTCGATTTGAGTGTAACCTTGGGCAACTAACCTAGCTTTATTCCTAACAACGTTACCCGATCCATCCAACTTGTTCTTAAAGATCCACTAGTACCAATTGTTGGTCTATCGTAGGGCCTAGGAACAAGGTGCCAAACTTGGTTGCGCTCAAATTGATTGAGTTCCTCTTGCATGGCAAGCAACCAATATGAATCGGCCTCGGCTTCGAGGACGTTCTTGGGTTCAACATGAGAAATAAATGCATAGTGCCCACAAAAATCATGAAGTTTAGAGCGAGTGGTTACCCCTTTAGATACTTCACCTATAACGAGGTCCTTGGGATGATGTGGATTGTATCTCCAATCCTTTGGAAGTTATTGAGTAGGCTCTACTTCAATTGTTTGAATTTCATTTCCTTGAACCTCTTCTACTTTAGCTTCACTTCCTTCATCATCCTTTGGCTTGCCTCCAATGGTAGGTGAATCCTCCAAGGTAACTTTCTCCAAACCTTCATCAAAAGAATCTATTTCTACAACATTCTTAACAAACAAGTTAGATTCTTCAAACTTCACATGAATAGACTCTTCAATAGTTAAAGATGACTTGTTAAAAACTCTATAGGCTTTACTAGTGTTGGAATAGCCAACAAAAATTGCTTCATAAGATTTAGCATCAAATTTTCCTAAGTTATCTTTTGTATTTAAAACAAAGCACTTGCATCCAAAAACTTTAAAATACGATACATTAGGTTTTCTAGAAAAATAGATCTCAAAAGACGTTTTAGAAGTATTTTTACATAAGAAAACACGATTTGATATATAGCATGATGTATTAACGGCCTCGGCCCACAAATAGTGTGGTAGACCATATTCACTAAGTATTGTCCTAGCCATCTCTTGTAATGTTCTATTTTTCCGTTCAACTACTCCATTTTGTTGTGGAGTTCTAGGACAAGATAGTTCATGCTTAATTCCTTGTTCTTCACAAAAAGTGATAAAGGGTAGGTTAATGAACTCACCTCCTCTATCACTTCTTATTCTTAAAATTGAAGAATCTTTTTCCTTTTCAACTCTTTTCTTAAAGGCTTGAAAATGTGAAAAGGCTTGATTTTTATGTTCCAAAAGAAAACCCAAGTAAAACGTGAAAAGTCATCAACCAAAACAAATGCAAAACGATTCCCACTTAGACTTTTGGTTTGAATAGGACCAAATAAATTCATATGGATTAACTCCAAGGGACGAGATGTCATGATATCCTTGATTGACTTGAAAGAAGACTTGGTTTGTTTCCCAAGTTGACATGAGTCACAAACCCAGTCCTTTTCAAAATTCAAGTAAGGAATACCTTTCATCATTTCCTTTGTGTTTAACCTAGATATATGGTCAAAAGAAATGTGGCCTAATCTTCTATGCCATAACCAAGAGTCATCATCGAGGGCTTTTAAACAAGTAATATTACAAGACATATTAGACATATCAATCATATAAACATTATTTTCACGAAAACCGGAAAACACACAAATATTAGAAATTCTATCAATTACTTTACAAACTACATTATCAAAAACTACATCAAAACCTTTATCACAAAGTTGACTAACACTCAAGAGATTATGCTTGAGGCCATCAACTAAAACTATATTTTCTATTAAAGGGGATGTACCAAGTTTAACATTACCAATACCGATGATTTTTCCCTTGGCATCATCTCCGAAGGTGACGGTGCCACCTTCATGGTATCTTGATAGGGTTGCAAAGTTGTTGATATCCCAAGTCATGTGCCTTGTGCAACCACTATCAAGATACCACAATCCTCTACGTCGTTGGACCTTGGACGGTACCTACATCATTTAACAAATTCATTGATTTTGGTACCCAAATTTTCTTGGGTCCTTAAAAGTTAGTATTTCGAACCCAAACATTATGATGAGATGCATTTAGTCTATCATAACAAAACTTAACTAAGTGACCTTTACGGCCACAATATGAACATGAAAATACTTTACCATACATGAATGCATGATGTGTGTGTGAAGTGTGAGCATGTTTGTGGGGTTTGGCATGATGTAAAGGTTGTGATTTATGAATATGAGCCTGCATAACATGGGGTTGTTTCTTAGGGGCTTGTTTCTTAGGAAACATAGCCTCAAGCCTATTCTTGTCAAATTCACACTTTTTCAAAACAACTCCTAAAGAATCAATTTTCTCTTTTAGTATGGAAATCTCATATTCATTAACTTGTGAAAACTTACCCTTGCAAGAAATTTTATAGTTATCAAAATCTTTTTGGGTGGAAACTAAAATAGAAGATAATTCATCTTTTTCTTTAGTAAAAGTAAAAACATGATGATTAAGAGACTCATTTTCCTTTTTCATATTTAAATACTTTTTCTTAAGAACATCATAGTTATGTGAGAGTTCTACAAATGCTTCTCCTAGCTCATCCATGGAAAGCTCACAATTAAAAGAAGTGTAGGGGGTTACCTTGCTTGTGCCTTCATTAGCCATGAAACACATGTTGGCGGTGTCAACTTCCTCCTCGGATTCGCTCTCGGAATCCCATGTAGCCTTCAACGCTTTCTTCTTGTAAGGCTTCTTTGAGGTGGAGGGCTTCACTTTATCCGGGCACTCTGCAACAATGTGACCCGGTCTTTGGCAATTGAAGCAAATTATCTTTCTTTCTTCTTTGCCTCCTTGCCATCTCCTTCTTCTTTGAAACTTAGCCTTGTTATACATCCTCCAGACATTCTTAACGAGAAGTGAGAGCTCTTCGTCATCTTCTTCTTCATTGTCTTCGTCGGAGTATGAGGATTGACTCTTGAAGGCAATTGTTTTCTTCTTGGAAGGAGCCATGTCCTCCCTAACTTTTCTCTCCATCTCATGGGTTTTGAGGTTCCCAATGAGACCAATTAGCTCCATCTCCTCCTTGTCATTGAGTTCCTTCAAGGTAGTTGCTTTTACTTTCCATGAAGGAGGAAGAGCCCGGATGATCTTTCTTACTCTTTAGTCGTTGTCGATAGCATCACCTAGAGAAGAAAGTCCATTAGTGATCTTTGTAAATCTTGTAACCATATCATCTATGGTTTCATTTTCTTGCATGCAAAAGTTCTCATATTGGGACCGAAGAAGGTCTATTTTAGCCCTCTTCACTTGTGAAGTCCCCTCATGTGTAACTAGCAAATGTGTCCAAATTTCATATGCGGACTTGTAATGAATAACTCTAGCTATATCATCATCATTAAGGGCTTGAAGGAGTGCATAATGAGCCCTAGCATTGGCATCAAATTCCTTAGTCTCAATTTCGGACCAAGCGGATTCATCACCGGGGGGTGCACTAAAGGGTTTGGTTACGGCCTTTGCAACTCGACTTCCTAGAGATTGCAAGAAAACAGTCATCTTAACCTTCCATATGGGAAAGTTAAGTCCATCAAACTTAGGAGGGGTCTTAATTCCATCGGCCATTTTTACTAAGTGGAAATGAATGAAATGATTAGCAAAAATAGGATCTCTCTAAGGTTGTTAAGCCAAGAGCCTAGAGATCTATGCTCTGATACCAATTGAAAAACACCTAGAGGGGGGGTGAATAGGTGTAATTACTAATCTAATAACCTTTTAAAAACAATTATGGATTAATGATGCAACGATCTCTCAAAACAAGACTAGGAGCCGTATACCCGGTGAAGGGTTCTGAGCTCCTTCCTCCTGATTCCTCTGGATATGAGTTAGAGGTGCGCAATGCAATCTTGTTGTATGAGAATTGATCGACAATAGCAAGGAATGAATGCAATGGTGAAGTGCACACAAGATATATCACAAATATCACAAACAAGTAATAAGGAGCAATAAAGAGTAAAGCGAAATAGAGAGCAAGAGCAAGAAGGCAATCGCAAACACAAGTATTTGTTTCGAGGTTCGAGCCACTGCTCTACTCCCCGCCTTCACCTCCGTGAAGGGTTTCCACTATCCACCGAGGACGCTTACAAGGTCTACCGAAGACCGGAGTACCAAACTCCACCACTCACAAGCCTCTACCAAAGAGGTATCTCCACAAGAGGAACAAGAAGAACAAGTAACCAAGTGATCACAAACTCTTTACAACACTTCTCTTTTACAACTCCTTATAGAATGAGGATTGGAATTTTTGGCTCTAAGAAGTGTAGTGAGAAAAACTCAGTTGTAGAATGATCTTTGCTAGAAAACACAACTGAAAACAAGCCCAAGAATGAATGGGAAAAATGGAGAGCTTAAAACTTTTCTCTCTTTAAAACTTTGAAAACTTAAGGATTTTTCTTGGTGTCTTTGCAAGAGACCTATCTCCTTTATTTATATGGAGAGGAAGGGATTAAAAACTCATTTAAATTAAGCTTATTTGATCAGAAAATAATCCCTAAAGTTCAGAGAAAATCTGTCACAAAACAGACCAAAAAACAGATTTTTCAGAAAATCACCAAAGAGGAAAGAGCCGTTGGGCAGCAGCAGGCTTGGTGGCCGACCGGTTCGGTTGGCCGTCCGCCTTGCTGGCATATAGCCGTTGGGCTCGGGTCGACCGTCCGGTCGACCGGCCTCAAGAAGGAAACAAAGATATTAACTGTCGGCCGGCCGGCCGGCCGACCGAAATTAACAGAGAGTTGGGGTTTACAGGTCGGGCGACCGGTCGGCCGACCGACAGACGTGCACAAGCGTGCACGTCCTGGATACAAGCTCCGGTCGACCGGTCCGGTCAGCTGGTCTTGCCTGAAACAGAAAAACAGTAAGAAACAGAACTTTGGAATTTTTGTAAAACATTTTGAAGTATTGTAAATCATGCTAGAAAGAGTATACATACATGATTTAAACATGATATACATTTTGTAAAAAGTTGGAGTCATGTATATATACCAAGGCATGAAACTTAAGGATAAAAGCTAAACATGAAAACTTATATAAAAATATGTGTGTGTGTGTATCCTAGAGCCAATTTTCTAAAACTCAAACTTTAACAAATTATTTCTTACATTGGTTCTAAAGGACTACAAGTTCTTCAAGTGGGCTTCTCCATATGATCTTGCAAGCTTGATACTTGAGCCCGAATTGAGATGACTTGAGTCAAAACTCCTTCCTTTAAGGAAGAAAACTTCTAATTTCATTAGAACCCTGAAACACACTCAAACAATAAACATGATTAGTACAAATAACTATATATGTTTTGTGATCATCAAAACACACTAAACGGGTAATTGTAACCTTGGGCCAACAATATATACCTCCTTCTTGTAAGGGCATATAAATATAATCCCTTCCCCACTCCATTCTTCCTCGCGGCATGTTCCGGGCTAGTGCCATAACACCCTAGGCCATTGTTCTGGGTATGTACAGGACACACTGTAAGCATAATTCGTTGATACTTCCATCAATTCTAATAACACTCGTCTTATTCATAAGTAGATGTATGTGTACTGGGACGGTAGGACACATACGAAAACATATGAATCAGATGAGAAATAAGATAATAATAACTTAAAAAACCAATCAATGATAATATTAAAAACGTGTAATATTTGGTCTCTCCTTCATTCAAATATTGATACTCATATATCAGATCGGAGGGAGTTCTACTGGAATGCCAGCTCTAGTGTGGACTGCCAGTGATATAAGACACTGGTAGGGGGATAATTTAAATATCAAGCAAAACTGGTTATTATTATTGAATAACTTAAAATACATATATCTCCCTGCCCCTGATATAACTTAATTACCTAACAATGAAAATGTCAGGAATCGATGTTATTCAGTCACTTCCTCATTCGATAATAGTATACATGTGCCATAGTTCGGAGGAGTTCTGCTTGAGTGGAGACTCTGGTATGAACTGTCAATGGTATGAACACTAGAGGGAAATGAATGAAATATCCAGTGATATTGATTATTTACTATTGTTATATAATTAAGTTGTCTTGCTTGCCTCCTATATGTTACATTTCGATGCTGCAGTAATTACTCCGGATATTCTTGTTTACCACACTGTACTTGCTTAACTGACTCCTGGTACACTGCTCTGTATACAATGATAATATCAGGTACATAGGTTATTAATCACTCCCTCGTTCGGGCAATGATATTGGGTAACATGATTCGGATGAGTCCTGCAGGAGTAAGAACTCGAGTGTGGATAGCCAGTGATATAAGTCATTGGTAGTGAATCACTAAAATAACAAATGTTATTGATAATTGTTGATTGTATAATTTATGGTGCACTGCCTGCCACTTTCTTGAAATGATAACTGTGTTATTGAATTTCCTGATTTGCATGCCTGAATCACATCACTATGATAATAAAATACTAATACAATAATTCAGGACTACTCGAGTTGTATAAATTTAGATGATGGTGACATGAGATATAAAGTATATTTATGAGGGTGTCCTTGTTTGAATTATCCTCTCGATGTACTAATCTCATAAATGCGGATATGAGTTTGTACAACTGGTTTTACTCACATTTGCTTTACTTGATTGTCTCATTTCATGCTTGGTGCGCTTGTGCTCACGATATGCATTTTGATATATGCTCTTCTGATTCAGATTTATCGATACACGTATACTTGCTTGTACATACCACTTGACTTCATTTTACTTACTCGTTGGGTGACTTTCTGATAACCTCTGAACTTGCATGTCCAGATTTTAGAGTTTGGAAGTAGTGGACCCTCCCATGGAGCTTTTTTACGCAACGAAAGCGTGATAGATTAGCGGTAGATCGACTGTTGGTCTTTTCTTCCAGCCCCCTCTTAATTGGCTCTTGAAGTCCCCTTTTATTGCTCGTGAGCATCTACTAGTTTTTGTACTGTGTATATCTCTTGTAAATCATACTTGTGCGCCTTCTAGTGATGTTATAATCATGTAATATTGTTTCATACTCTGTGATAATAATGTACTTGTACTATTTTATAAGAATGTATAGTACCAATGTGCTTTTGTACTCTAATTCTTACCTAAACTGATGCATAGCATATATACATTAGGGTATTTTCGCCCTGTGCATATACATTACCGTAATATTCAGTACTTGCGGGATCAGGGTGTTACAACAATAGAGAGTTGGGTTCTCAGATTTTTGTCAGCGTAGTCGACTGATAATCTCTTATAATCGACTAGTGCACATCATTAGTCGACTTATAGTTGACTAATATCGAGTCTGGCAGTTTTCTTTTCTGATTCTGTTTTTAATTTAAGTTGGATTCAGATTTTCTTCTTTCTCTGAGGCGGTGCTAATTTTATTTTGAAGTTTGGATTATACTAGAATCATTTTAGGTGACTATATAAACCTCTTGGGGGTGGCCTTTGAAAGCAAGTCAAGAAGAGTCAAGAATTCAAAAGAAATTTAGATTTCCACCATTGAGAGTTGTAAGATAGAGATATTCTTACAACTCTTGTATTTGCTTCTCTATTTTCAATATAATTTCTCCTCTCCCCGTGGACGTGGCACTCTTGCCGAACCACGTTATACATAGTGTTCTTGTATTTTGTGGTAATTACTTGCTAGTGGAGATCTTCTACGTTTCCCCTGCCGAGCTTTCAACTCCGTGTTTCTCTCTTATTTTATCGGCGTTGATCATAACATCTTGAGGAGACAATCCTAGCACAGTTGTATCTACTTGCTGCAAAAATAACCATAGGATTTAGAATTTTAGATGCAGACGGATCCTAGCTATTTAAAATTCCATCTATGTAGTTTCTTTTTCCCCCCTTCTTCTCCCTAATTCGCATGCCCATCATAAGCAAAAAATAAGGTTATATGAACAAGGTAAAGGAGTATCTACCATCGTCCTCAGGCTTTCACCCTTGGGCTTGTCAAGAAATTGCCAGATGCGACCGGTTTGATCGATCTTCACCAATCCATAGTCAGAAGCACGGCCGTGACAAAAAATAAAATCAATTGTACTGAAAACTATACATGCTAAGCATCACAACAGAAAATAGGCAATATAACTGCAACTTCTAATTCTTTAAATGTCAATGACATCCTAAGGCTCGATTTTTATCCATGATCATAACCTGTCATCCACAGGGACACACGAGACAAGATATATCAGCACCCACATTCATGTGTTTCTACACAAAGTAATAATAAGTGAATAAATTCCAGAACAAAGAAAATATGCTAAATACTATGAAAATCTAAAATCAAACCTGAACAAAGTCCATGTAATCCATTCTGTATAGATGATCACCAGACAATATCAGAATATTCTCTATATCTCTAAGCTTGGCATCCTACATCAATTGAAAGAAAACAAATCTAAATGAATAAGCTTGGCATCCGATATCACTCATGTCTTAAATATTTAAATAGGAAAAGATATTACAGACCTCAAAGAGTCACCATGAATTGCCTCACAGCATCCGCAGTTCCCTGGAACCACTTCATCCCGGATTCTCTAGGTGTCTGCGTAGCTGCTTGTACCTATATAGAATCGGGCGAATAAATATGAGGCTAGATACAGAATATGAGGAACTTATGCAGGAATTTATCTTTTACCTACCTCAACAAATCCATCACCAAAGTTTACACCTTTTCCGGGATTATAAGTTTGAGCAAGATGGCGGTTGAGAGACTGAGAATTGAACTGTGTGAGCACATAAATTTTATTTATCCCACTGTTAATGCAGTTGCTCATTGGAACATCAATAAGTCAATAGCATCCTCCAATTGGTACCTAAGAATAGCTAATCAACAATAAATACAGATAATTTGTAGTTCACAGAACAAAATCCCTTGAGCATTAAACATGAACCATGAATCTTGTTTTATCGAATCACGAACTTTAAACTAAATGTGTACATTGCTTACTGCAGGCTTTGCCCTTCTCGTAGTAGAAGGGCGGAAGCCGAGTTCCTGCTCCTCCTCCTAATATGATCGATGCAACTGGTTTTGGACCGGCTATTCACTTCTGAATCAATGGTGCCTGCAGTGTCTACCCCAAAATTCAAGAATGTGAATTATTGTCTACTACTCTCCAAAATTTGAAAAGCACACAAGATGATTCTAATTTTATGACTCACATTGTGACGTTACTCTTGAGAATTAACACAATGTAGACAGATTCATAGGTGATATATCTCAAACAAAATTCCTATTCTCAGTTCCAATGTATGCCCAAAATCTACAATTTTTAAAAAAAGTTTCCATTTTCAGATCTCCAGCCAAAAATACAGTGCGCAATTTCAATTTTCAGCCAAATGTTTGGGCCTGACACCAGTTTTGACAATCAAATAATTGTATGCATTGAGTTTAACATCAATCCTTGATGGAACTTACATGATTTTAACCCTAAGGTTCGTTAGTCATCTGTTTTTACATAAATCATGAAATTTGAAATTTAAAATTTCTCTTCTGAAAACCCATCACAAAAAATCAGAAACTTTTTGTGATTTACTTTTACATCTAAATTTACTGTATGCCCCTAGTAAAGAAAATGAGGTAAAACAGAAACAGGGAGAATTTACCAAGAAATCTTTTGCAACATCAGCAAGAACAGAATTCACAGTGGAGCCCTGTGCAGCAGAATTCATCACACTCAGCCTCAAGGTCTCCCTCATCCTGCATTGCTTCCATAAAGCCCTCTCGTTGATCCTGTCGCCAGACAATGATGAGAGCCTTGCCGGGCCTCTGAAAGCCGGAGAATTCTGGCCAGTGATCCAGCCATTGCTCACAACAACCTTTTCTCAGAACTCCCCAAGTTTTAATGTGATTAAAACTGAACCAAAACATGAAGAAAGAGTCCCAGCTGAGAGGCTCAGAGAATGCAAAATGAATGTGAACAGAGAGTTCTGAGATCTGAGTTGCACATAAAATAAAAACAGAGGATGTATTATTCTTTTCAATTAAAAAAAAATAAAAGAACCTGTTCTCTAAAAAAAATAAAATTATTGTTTTTTGACAAGAATAAAATTTAAATATATATATATTTTTTGTTGGAGTGGGAGTGGACCTAGTAAATTATGGTTGCTAGCTAGTAGAAAATGCAGGGATTATTTAGTTCTGTTATCATAAATCTGGAATTTTTGTTTACATAAAGGTGTGTGAAAACTTGTATTTCTTATTGGTCCCTCAAGATTACTAATTATATATAGGGATAATTTCAGACTCTTCCAAAAAAATACTCCGTACAAATTTATTTCCACCAAAATACCTTCATATTTTTTTGCCGTTGAGACCCAAGTACCGTAAATAGAAGAGGTGCAATCACAAGAATATCCTCATTAGTGTTTTCCTCCATGGTCTGTGACTTTGGGAGGCAGTCAAAATTGAAGCACAGAGTGAAAAAAGAAAAAAATCTCAGAGAAAATTAGGGTAGCAATTTGGGGGGAGAACTCCTTGGATCTAAGCTGTGAGACATAAATTAAGAGGAATTTTGGGGCAATTGTGTTGGTTAGGGCCAGATCAGGGGTGGGGAGCATGGCTCTCGCTTGGATCATGGTGGAAGAGAGTTAGATCTACATATTCCTCAAGTAAGTCAACAGATGTTCTGTTTTTTGGTTGTTTGGAGCTTGGATTAGTGGTTTTTGTTGTTAAATGTGATAGAACTGAGTGTTGTGCCCTACAAAATTGATTTTTCCCGTATGAAATTTTATATATTTGATTGTAAAGATTGTAAAAATAAAGTTTTTCCCCTATAATTGATGTTTTTTTTATAAAGTTGATTCTTTATTGTCAAGTTGTTGTCTTCTTTCTAAAGTTGTTGTCTTCTTTGTGGGTAGTCCTCTATACGATCTGTTTTTTATGTTTCTGGTGGATAAAATGGTTGATTAGAGTTTCATTAGTGACTAATCACCTATTAAGATGTCTTTGTTGATTGGCCCCCCTACATGCTGAATGTGTTTATATTTCACTTGGATCAAATTGGTTGATTAGTAGTTGACTAGTGGTTGATTACTCTATGAGTAGTGTTTGCATAGTGCCTTATCACATGTTAAGTATCACATGTTAAGTATTAACATTATTTGATTGTTGTCAATGTAGAAACTAATGGCAAGGAAAGTTCTTCTTAACCATGGGGGTTTCTTCATCAGGAAGAAGAAGGGGTATATAGTATACACAGATGAAAAGGTTGAAACATTCATTCTATGTTAGTAGTGATGCAGAGTTTGACTTGGAGGAACTTAAAGCATTGATTAAGAATTTAGGATATATTGGGGAAATCCCTGGAGATTATGTGATGCATTTCTAAGCATGGAATGAAACATGGAACAAATCTTCTATGGTGAGTAGTGAGCAGAAGCTTGTAAGTGCTATGAACTATGATAAGAGGAGGCTTGTGCACTTATACCTAAATGATTGCAGTAAGGATTCAGTGGAAGAAAAAGACAACAATGAAGCAGAAGTAGTAGCACATAATTCAATGGAGCCCAATCATGTTAACACTGCACCAAATGTTGATGCAAATGCAGATGATAGTGATAGTGATAGTGAAATTAACTTTGGGGTTGAGGCAAATCCAAGCTTTGGAAAAAAGAAGCACAAGAAGATAGTACTGAAGAAGACAATATTGATCTAGATGATGAAAAGGTAGATGCACTACATTTAAGGGGTGGTCCTGAATGTTATCTTAAGAATGACTGGGTGTTTGATTCTGATGATTTAGATGATCTAAGAAGTTTAAAAGGGTCTGATGATGAGAGAAAGAGTAAAAGGTCTCCCACTATATTAGGCAACAAAGGACATGCCATAAATCCTGTTAGATCGGGGCCATGAGTTTTCTAACCCAAATGAATTCAGGGATTATATCAAGACAGAGACTATTCTAAAAGCATATGATTTATCTTAGAAGAAGAATGAGGGCAATAGAATAAGACTTGCTTGTGCTAATGAAAAATGTGGGTGGAAGTAAATTGGGTCATGGGATGGAGAAATGACTAAATGGGTGATAAAATCTCTCCACAATGTTCATATGTGTCAAATTGTAAGAGAGAATAGGCAAGCAGCTATAGATTGGCTTGCTAAATATTACGTGAAAGAGTTCAGAGATCAACTCAATTGGCCTAAAGAAGCTATGAGAAACACTTTCAGAAGAGATTTGTGGCTAGAGTTCAAAGATGTCAAATTGTGGAGAACAAGAAGATTTGCAAAGAAGTACATACAAGAGTGTTACATCAAACAATACAAGAACTTGTGGAACTACTCTCATATGATACTACAAAGAAGGCCAGGTTCATATTGCAAGGTAAAGGTGAATCCAGACAGTCTCCCCAACAAGCCAGTGTTTGATGGGTTCTTCATCTCTTACTTGTCACAAATCAATGGCTTTAAAGAGGCATGTAGACCCTTTATTGGTCTAAATGGAACATTCTTAAAGACTGAAGTAGGGGAGTGCTATAAAGTGCAACAAGCATAGATACAAATAATCAGAAGAGGACTTGATTGAGGAGGCTTGCAAGAAGGGGGCAACAACAATAGACTTCAAATTTCTTTTCTGTTAATTTTAGCTTGGGTATTGGTCCTTCAAGTGCGCCAACTACACGGCCACATTCTTACTCTTCTCTACCTACTATGCAGCTACACAACTAGGTAAACCAATTATCTAACATTCGTCCTCTATTGATTTTTGTATGTGTTTGTATTTCTTATAGAATATGTAAACATACACAGAGCTATTAAAGAATCTGTTGATCTTGTAGGCAATGGGGACTTGGAGATCAAGGAGCTCAGCATCCAATAATGGATGCTCCATTGGTGCAGATGAATCATGAATCTGGGTTTCAGCCTTACAATTACTGTAATGCCCCGATCCCACAAGTACGGGGACGTTATGGTGACGTACATACGCAGGGCGGGAAACCCTCACGTACGTACGCTAAGCCTCAGTACAGGAAATCACCTCCATATTTATAAGAGTTCCAGCAGGAAATAAGTACAAGAATACCTGCAGAAAGAGATTAGTGATCATAACAGATAAGATAATAGGGACAAATAAGATAACAGAAATAAATCACAAAGATACCTATGAATGGTCTCGATGATAAGTCTCCTATGTGAATCCAATGAACTATCTGACAATACGATAACTCGGATCTCCAACCTGGGCACGCAAACCCAGGGTCGTCAGAAAGCGACCTAGTGAGTGGTAAAATGAAGGAGGCAGTAATATGTACTATAGCACTACAAGCACGATAATAATATATAATTCACATTTATGTATCAGTGATACCATATAATAGAAATATAATAATCAGTAGAAAGAGAAAAAGGTCATATAATATCATGTTATCAGCGGGTCATGTCTACAGTAATATCCAGTTTTATATAATACATACTGTTATATAGGGATGACGTGATGGGAATGAACATGCAGATGCGCAGTATGCAATATAACCATACTATTGTGTTGTGCATATACAATAATGCAGTCTGCATACTATTGTGATGTGCATATACAATAATGAAGTCTGCAACGTATACATAAAGCAGAATATATGCAATGTAGAGTATACATATACATGAATAGTGTATTACCACATGGAGTGTAACCAATATTGTAACACCCCGCTCCCGGAATACGTACTTAGTTGCGTATTCAGATTTCTTGATCGTATTTTTTGATTTACTTCCTGTATTTATTTTGTATTATGAATTGTTTATATGATTGTTTTGTCTTGGATCCAGATTCGTGGACTCGGATTCAGCCCTAGTCTGAACCAAGGACCCGATCTCAGGTTATTACTCGATTTAGTCTTCTGGTATTCCAATTTGACCGATTTTAGTTTTAAACATCATTTTCTAATATTTTAGATTTTCTATAATTTTCTGGAATTTTCCAGAATTAAATTGAAATTCTTCAAAACCGGGGTCGACCGATACCGCTGACCGATTCCCGGATTTTTAATTTACAAACGGAGTTGAATTTTAAGAAACGACTTTCCTGTAACTTCTTAAAATCACATTTTCTATCTAAATACTTTTTCTAAGAATTTTCTGAATTTATCGAAATTCCACTGGATTTGGTGTCGGCCAGTCTCACTGGTGGATTCCAGGAATTTTAACTTGTAATCAGAATTGAATTTCTGAAAACCGATTTCACCAAAAATCTTTTTATAATATTTATTATTTTTGAGAATTTTTGGGAAGCTTTCCAAGCTATTTCATTTTTTTGGACTTTTCCGGAGTTTTCGGTGTTTTCCCAGATACCGGAATAGTACCCAGATATTTTTCTACTTTTCTCTCTCCTCGCTAGACGCGAGTTTCACCAACCTAGGATTCTGCATTTAATGCAGAGATCCTCTCCATGCTGCATTTAATGCACTGCTAATCAATTCCAATCAAGTCATTATGACTTTTGTCCTTTTGTTAAACGCAGCCTTTTTGCATCTTCCCTGGACGCGGCTTTAATTCCCGCGTTTGGCTCATTTTGGCCTAAACGCAGGTTTGAGGGCTGCGTTTGGAGAGGGAAACACAAGTTCTCTTTTATGTTTCTTTGCTTTGAAAAATATGCACATTATTATATTCATTCCTTTACCTTTATATAAACCCCACTCCCTTCTCTCTCTTCATTTATTTCTTCTCCTCCTCCTTTGCTTCCTGCAAGCATGCAACAGAGAATGAAATGGCAGCCCCATGAGCCCCTTGCTCTCTCCTTTGGCTAGCCATTCTCCACCTTCTCCACCTCCATTTTCACCATCAACACCACCACCTCATTCTCCTCCATCTCCCCCTCCATTACAACAACAACAACAAACCACAACACCATCTTCTCCACCTTCTTCTTCCTCTCCTTTCCACCAAAACAACCCATTCTCACCACCACCTACTCCACTAAAACCACCACCCCATCATCTCCTCAAGGGCCGGCCACCTCCTTAGGATTGAGGGCCGAGCTCCTCTTCGTTGGTAATATCTCCAGTGATTATTTCGGTAATCGTTTACGATTATTCCGGTAATCTTTCCGGTGACAATTGCAATGACAAACACTAAACACTACCACCCCGAAATCACCTTCCCTCCTCTGTTTTATTGCTGACGCGGATCTCACTCCCGCGTCTAGACAATTCCTTAACGCGATCCTCGCGTTCTTGTGTTAACACGACGCGAAGCTTCTAACCGCGTCTGTGTTCTTCTCGTCCCTAGCTTTAGCGCGAGTCTCAAATCCCGCATTTGTGACATCTCCGCAACGCGTCTCCCGCGTCTGTGATTCCCGCGTCTGCTATTCTCGCGTCTGCTATTCCCGCGTCTCCATTCTCTCTCCTCATTGGTTCATTCCCTCTCCTCTCACTCATTGTTGGTACATGTTTCGATGAAGACGTTTGAGATGCATGACATTTGGAGCTCTAAACAAATGAAGAATCAAGAGTTCTACATGATCAAGATGTGCCAAGGAGAGTTGATAGAGTGTGGTTTGTAAAGATGAAATAGCATGTAAAAGCCTTGATTCACACACATATATCATAGCCTATTAGTAGACTTGACCCTTCCTATTAGTAGACTTGACCCTGCCTATTAGTAGACTAATAGGGTGATTAGTCGACTTATAAAAATGATTAGTCGACTAATAATGTTATTAGTCGACTTATATATTTCCCTAGTCGACTAATACATGGTATAGTCGACTTATAGATTTTCCTAGTCGACTATCTTTTGTCCTGAAAGATCCCAACTCTCTGTTTGTCACTGTTAGTCGACTTAACAGTTTATATAGTCGACTAATAGATGTTGTAGTCGACTTATACCCAATATTAGTCGACTAACCCAGTATAAATTGCCCAACTTAGTCGACTAACTCATATCTCAAGTCGACTATAGGCAGTTTCTGACTGTTGGACAGTTTCTGTTATCTGAACCTTTTGGCAACGTTTTCCAACGTCCATATCATCTGAATTGGTCCTATAACTACCCTAACTAACCCTAGTCTACAGCTATAAATAGGGAAGTTATTCCTAAGGCCAATTGCCAAGATTTTCATTCAGTTTTCCAAAGCCAAATTATAGAAAACCTGAAAACTGATTTCCTAACTTCTGTTCTTCACCAAAAGACAATTCCATTAGTGAAGTTCTCTGAAGTTCATCTTTCCTATACTGTACCTTGTCCACATGCACATTCAGTATCAAGGCTATAGGAAAAAGAGTTGTAATTCTCAAAGTGTTTATTTGTACACGGGAGGCTTCTTGGTTGAAGAGGCAGTTGTACAAAGGTAAAGGTATTCTTTGGTGGAAGAGAAGGTGTACACATTTGGAGAAGGGGATTCGACAAGTGGTGTACATGTTGTATTGATTTTGGGTGGCAAGATCAAGGATAAAGGAAAATCTCAAGCGGGTGGCTTGGGGACTGGATGTAGGTCACAAGGACCGAACCAGGATAAATCTCTTTGTTTGCGTTTGTCAATTTCTGAGATTTGTTTTCTTTACTTGCAAGTTTACTTATTTGTTTAACTATTAATCCTTCCTGTCAAGTGTTGTGTTGATTTGATTATAGATCCTACATTTGGTATAAGAGCGGGACCCAACAATTGGTATCAGAGCCCTGCATACCCTGAACCAGCATACAAGCTCGGGTACAAGTCAACAACAAGGATGGCAACGGAGTTTTCATCATCCCAATTTAAGGAAGGACATTCTACACAACGTCCACCGCTATTTGACGGAACCAACTACAACTATTGGAAGTGTAGAATGAAGATCTACTTGCAGTCACTCAACTACGACCTTTGGAACATCGTAGAAGCAACATACACCAAGCCTACAACCAACTACAACGCTTGGAGTGAAGATCAAAAGAAGAATGCGAACCTTGACGCAAAAGCAATGAATGCTCTATTCTGTGCCCTTACCAAAGATGAGTTCAACCGAGTGTCAACAGCAACTTCTGCACATCAAATATGGCATACTCTTCAGGTAACACACGAAGGCACTAGTAAAGTTAAGGAATCTAAAATATCTGTTCTTGTCCACAGGTTTGAGTTATTTAAAATGGAGGAGAATGAAACCATATCTGAAATGGTTACAAGATTCACCGACATCACCAATACACTTGCATCCCTTGGAAAGGACTACACCCAAGTCGAAAGAGTTCGAAAGATCCTTCGTGCACTCACACCGGAATGGGAGAAGAAGACAACCGCCATTGAAGAGGCGAATGATCTCTCAACTATGACATTAGAAAACCTAATCGGTAATCTAATGGCATACGAAGTGCAGTTAGAAGAAAGGAAGAAAGACCAAGAACGACAACACCGTTCAAAGAAGAAAGAACTCGCCTTCCATGCATCTTCCGACACGGACAATGATGACGAAGAGGAGATGGCAATGCTTTCAAAGAAGTTCAGAAAATTTCTTAAGAAAGGTAAATTTAAATGTTTCAATTATGATAAACCAGGACATATGAAGATGGACTGTCCTTTACTCAAGAAGAAAGAAAAGTACAAGAGTAAGAAGTTCAGAAAGAAGAAGAACTACGAAGCATCTTCAGAACATAGTGATTCCTCATCTTCCGATGAAGAAGAATCCACTGAACATGTTAACTTATGTTACATGGCCATAGAAGATGAAGAGGTATCGTTTTCTGAACTCTCTGATGCATTTAATGAATTATTTCTTGATCTGAAAAATGAAAAACTGAAAAACAGATTTTTGTTAAAAGAAAATGAGAAACTTTTACAGGAAAATTCTGTTTATGCATTACAATGTTCTTCTATAAATTCTCAACAAGATGAAACTGAAAAAATCATATCATCTTTGAAAACTGAAAATGAGAAGTTTATAAAAGAAAACATTTTTCTGAAAATGGAAACTAAGTCTTTAAATGATAGGATTTCTATATTGGACAAAGACATGATAGTTTTCAGAAATAAATATGAAGATCTTTTGCAAAATGTGACTAAGTTTAATAAAGGAAAAGAAAATTTGAATGCTTTATTATCTTTTCAGAAATTGTCACATGATAAACATGGTATTGGTTATATTGCAAAATCTTCATGTTTCAGTAATCCATATAGTCATTTTGTAAAAATTAAGACTAAGAAAAGTAAGTTTATATGGATTCCAAAGAACTTAAATGTTTATGATAAAAATACATATATTGCTTCATACATGCATGATATATGTGATTTTTGCAATTATGTATATACTAACAGGTGGAAACCAAATTCTAAATGGATTTGGAGTCCTAAAGGTTAGATATGATCTTTTATATTTGGTACCAACTAACGATTATCTTGCAGGTACCATATAAAAAATTGATAAAGATCAATTACGTATATATGTACTAATATATTTGTTGCAGGGGGAGAACAAAATATTTTTTCTATCTGTTATAACCCATTTTTGCAGGGGGAGGAAAAGATAACATATCTTCTGCAGGGGGAGGACTTGTGCACACAAAGCGTCGTCATCAAAAAGGGGGAGAATGTTGGTACATGTTTCGATGAAGACGTTTGCGATGCATGACATTTGGAGCTCTAAACAAATGAAGAATCAAGAGTTCTACATGATCAAGATGTGCCAAGGAGAGTTGATAGAGTGTGGTTTGTAAAGATTAAATAGCATGTAAAAGCCTTGATACACACACATATATCATAGCCTATTAGTAGACTTGACCCTTCCTATTAGTAGACTTGACCCTGCCTATTAGTAGACTAATAGGGTGATTAGTCGACTTATAAAAATGATTAGTCGACTAATAATGTTATTAGTCGACTTATATATTTCCCTAGTCGACTAATACATGGTATAGTCGACTTATAGATTTCCCTAGTCGACTATCTTTTGTCCTGAAAGATCCCAACTCTCTGTTTGTCACTGTTAGTCGACTTAACAGTTTATATAGTCGACTAATAGATGTTGTAGTCGACTTATACCCAATATTAGTCGACTAACCCAGTATAAATTGCCCAACTTAGTCGACTAACTCATATCTCAAGTCGACTATAGGCAGTTTCTGACTGTTGGACAGTTTCTGTTATCTGAACCTTTTGGCAACGTTTTCCAACGTCCATATCATCTGAATTGGTCCCATAACTACCCTAACTAACCCTAGTCTACAGCTATAAATAGGGAAATTATTCCTAAGGCCAATTGCCAAGATTTTCATTCAGTTTTCCAAAGCCAAATTACAGAAAACCTGAAAACTGATTTCCTAACTTCTGTTCTTCACCAAAAGACAATTCCATTAGTGAAGTTCTCTGAAGTTCATCTTTCCTATACTGTACCTTGTCCACATACACATTCAGTATCAAGGCTATAGGAAAAAGAGTTGTAATTCTCAAAGTGTTTATTTGTACACGGGAGGCTTCTTGGTTGAAGAGGCAGTTGTACAAAGGTAAATGTATTCTCTTGGTGGAAGAGAAGGTGTTCTCTTGGTGGAAGAGAAGGTGTACACATTTGGAGAAGGGGATTCGACAAGTGGTGTACATGTTGTATTGATTTTGGGTGGCAAGATCAAGGATAAAGGAAAATCTCAAGCGGGTGGCTTGGGGACTGGATGTAGGTCACAAGGACCGAACCAGGATAAATCTCTTTGTTTGCGTTTGTCAATTTCTGAGATTTGTTTTCTTTACTTGCAAGTTTACTTATTTGCTTAACTATTAATCCTTCCTGTCAAGTGTTGTGTTGATTTGATTATAGATCCTACATTTGGTATAAGAGCGGGAACCAACATCATTCTCTTTCTCTCTCTTGATTTTCTCCTCTCTCTATCACTTTCCCTTTAAACGCGTGGACGCGTTCATTTCCTAGATTCCGAAGATCGGGAATTTCACTGTGTTTTCTAAAGATTTAGGCGAGTGTTCTCGCTCTCCTTCTGATCTTTCTGCTTCGTCATATTGACTAATATTATATTATTTTACTTGCACACTTGCATGTATCATGCTATCACTTGACGCCCGCTTAACATCACATCTCAGGCATATGTCTCATGATACTTGTTCCTTGTTATGACATGACTTATTACCTGTCACCTGCCTGATCACTTGTCATTGGCAGGTTGAGACCTGATACCTATTATGATTAACTCTCTACTCATGAATATCACATTATGGGAATGTAGAACTTGATCACTTGTTATGTACTCCAGTTATGCCTGTTATGAACTCCCGTTATGCTCGTTATGTATTCTTGTTATGACCAGTTTTGATCCCGCTCATTCCTGTAATCTGATAATTATGTTTAATAAGCCATAAAAAGGGATAACTTGCACAGGGAGTGGGAGGAAGTGATGGATGCCGGTATGGTGCCTTGCTTATAGTAATGGAATACCAAAACTGACGATTCGTGTTAGGGGGATTTCAGGCCCTCAGAAGATGCGTGTTAGGGGGATTTAAGGCCCCCAATGGCTGTGTCCCGGGCGGACGGGATCTACTATAAGTATGAGCTATCAGTTCTCCATCAGCTTCCAATAACCAATCTCGACTTGCTTATATATGGATGTATGTGTGTTGGGATGTACACTAGGACACATACCTAGATATATGGGTCGGACAAGTAATAATAATAATATGCCACGATGATAACTTGTTATGTTGCTCTGTAAACTTGGTTATACCACTTGTCTCGTTATAATTGCTTTCATCGGGTTTTATATCGGAATTCTGGTTTACGAGCATTACTATGTTATACTTGCTCACATCCTGTTTTACCACTTGTGCTCTATTCTATCAGTCTCCTGCTCTTGTCGTATTATACCATATGTTTGCTTATCTATGCTCGCCACCTGGCTTTCGTATCACCACTCGCCTGAGGAGTTCTGACTCCTCTGGATCCTCATGTCCAGGTCTCGGAGCTTGGACCGAAGGGGATCTTCTTGCTGAGGACCAAGCTTACTTCTGTGGAGCTGACAGACCAGCTGTAGCTCCAGTCCCATCCTTGCTCCCCCTTGTTGGCTCGCGGCTTCTCCAGTTATCTCGTGAGCGCCCTTTGTACTGTTCATATATGTACATTCTCTTTGTATTCTCGCATTTGCGCCTATCAGGTGATGTAATATTATTGTAATATTTATCACCTCTGGTGATAACTTTGTAATTGTACTCATATGTTGGAATGTATAATGCACCACTTGCTTCCGTACTCTGATTCTTGCCTGTACTGATGCTTAGCGTATATACGTGAGGGTATTTCTGACCTGCGTATATACGTCGCAGTAACGTCCCCGTACCCGCCGGATCGGGGCGTTACAGGGTGGTATCAGAGCCTAGGCTCTTACATCCTCAGTTCGTCCAGACGGCAAATTAATGGTAAAGAAATTTGCAACTGGAATATAAGAGTCCTGATTATACAATCCAACTACAAGTGCAGAGTTATCTATCCCTTCCTTCTGGTCCATTTCTTGAATCCTGAGACCTTCAATCTTTTACCTTCCAGTTTCTTTTTGTTACCCACTCCAACCAACTCAAATATGGAAAGACGGGGAACACGTAATGGTGCTGGTACTTCTCAAGATGGACCCAACAGAGACAATGATGGTATGATGAGGATACTTCAAGGGATGATGCAGAGTCAACAACAGCAGACAGAGCTTCTACGTCAAGGACTGTTAGTTGCACCCCGAGAACAGAGGCCAGGCAACGTGTCGGATTTCAGGAGATTACAGCCGGCGATCTTTTCAGGCACAGAGAAGCCCCTGGATGCAGAACAGTGGCTGATAGACACAACAGATCTTTTGAAGGCGGCCCGAGTCCCTGATGAGAACCAAGTGGAAGTGGCCAAGATACAATTGAAGGATGTGGCCCGAACATGGTGGTTGGCGGAAGAAGCAACACTGGAAAAACCCATCACATGGGACCAGTTCTCAAAAGGTTTCTACGAGAGATTGTTCCCTACAACAGTTCAAAGGGACATGGAAGAACAATTTATCTGCCTGCAGCAGCGCAACCGGTCAGTGGATGAATATGCTGCTGAATTCTTGAGGCTCAGCAGATTTGCTCCCTACATGGTGGCAGACGAAGAAAAACGGGCCAGCAGATTTCAGCAAGGGCTAAAGATGGACGTCCAGATGTATCTTATTCCTCAACAGCTGAAGACATACTCCCAGGTTCTCTCCATTGCCCGTGAAGTAGAACGAGGACTGGGGAAGAAGAGTGAGAACCAAGTGCAAAACAAGTCAGTAAAGAGACCCTTTCGGTTGATGAATGAAGAAGATGCAGCCAGGACAATCAATGGCCCGATAGTCAAGCGACCATTCCAACCTTCTCTCCCTCAGATCATATGCAATTTCTGCCACAAGCCTGGACATTATAGGAAAGACTGTCGAATGGCCAATGGATTATGCTTAGCATGTGGGACCGGGAGTCATGCTATAAGAGATTGCCCGTTCAGAAGGGTAGGAAATACAGCACCAGTCCGACCAGTACTTCCAGCCCCACCACTGAGAGGGAACCCAGAACCCGTTGATCGAAGAGCTCCATTTCCGCCCCAGCAATATGTTCAGCCACACAGAGGAGTGAGAACTAGAACAGATCATGGTAGAGGTTAAGTCTACAACATGGCGGCAGAGGCATCAGACGAAGCAACAGCAGAATGTGAAGACCAGTATCCAGAGCAGGAACCTTGAGGATGTCTTTGTAACCGCTTCCCCTGATCTTTTGTATTTTGAGTTGGTAATCTTTGTAAATATTCCACTTTATCATTCTCTCATTATTGATCTTGGTCTCTCCTGTGTTCATCTTCCCCTTATCGAAATTGCGAGGACGCAATTTTTTGTAAGGTGGGTGGATTGTAACACCCCGCTCCCGGAATACGTACTTAGTTGCGTATTCAAATTTCTCGATCGTATTTTTTGATTTACTTCCTGTATTTATTTTGTATTATGAATTGTTTATATGATTGTTTTGTCTTGGATCCGGATTCGTGGACTCGGATTCAGCCCTAGTCTGAATCAGGGACCCGATCTCAGGTTATTACTCGATTTAGTCTTTCTGGTATTCCAATTTGACCGATTTTAGTTTTAAACATCATTTTCTAATATTTTAGATTTTCTATAATTTTCTGGAATTTTCCAGAATTAAATTGAAATTCTTCAAAACCGGGGTCGACCGATACCGCTGACCGATTCCCGGATTTTTAATTTACAAACGGAGTTGAATTTTAAGAAACGGCTTTCCTGTAACTTCTTAAAATCACATTTTCTATCTAAATACTTTTTCTAAGAATTTTCTGAATTTATCGAAATTCCACTGGATTTGGTGTGGCCAGTCTCACTGGTGGATTCCAGGAATTTTAACTTATAATCGGAATTGAATTTCTGAAAACCGATTTCACCAAAAATCTTTTTATAATATTTATTATTTTTGAGAATTTTTGGGAAGCTTTCCAAGCTATTTCATTTTTTTGGACTTTTCCGGAGTTTTCGGTGTTTTCCCAGATACCGGAATAGTACCCAGATATTTTTCTACTTTTCTCTCTCCTCGCTAGACGCGAGTTTCACCAACCTAGGATTCTGCATTTAATGCAGAGATCCTCTCCATGCTGCATTTAATGCACTGCTAATCAATTCCAATCAAGTCATTTTGACTTTTGTCCTTTTGTTAAACGCAGCCTTTTTGCATCTTCCCTGGACGCGGCTTTAATTCCCGCGTTTGGCTCATTTTGGCCTAAACGCAGGTTTGAGGGCTGCGTTTGGAGAGGGAAACACAAGTTCTCTTTTTATATTTCTTTGCTTTGAAAAGTATGCACATTATTATATTCATTCCTTTACCTTTATATAAACGCCACTCCCTTCTCTCTCTTTATTTATTTCTTCTCCTCCTCCTTTGCTTCCTGCAAGCATGCAACAGAGAATGAAATGGCAGCCCCATGAGCCCCTTGCTCTCTCCTTTGGCTAGCCATTCTCCACCTTCTCTACCTCCATTTTCACCACCAACACCACCACCTCATTCTCCTCCATCTCCCCCTCCATTACAACAACAACAACAAACCACAACACCATCTTCTCCACCTTCTTCTTCCTCTCCTTTCCACCAAAACAACCCATTCTCACCACCACCTACTCCACTAAAACCACCACCCCATCATCTCCTCAAGGGCCGGCCACCTCCTTAGGATTGAGGGCCGAGCTCCTCTTCGTTGGTAATATCTCCGGTGATTATTCTGGTAATCGTTTACGATTATTCCGGTAATCTTTCCGGTGACAATTGCAACGACAAACACTAAACACTACCACCCCGAAATCACCTTCCCTCCTCTGTTTTATTGCTGACGCGGATCTCACTCCCGCGTCTAGACAATTCCTTAACGCGATCCTCGCGTTCTTGTGTTAACACGACGCGAAGCTTCTAACCGCGTCTGTGTTCTTCTCGTCCCTAGCTTTAGCGCGAGTCTCAAATCCCACATTTGTGACATCTCCGCAACGCGTCTCCCGCGTCTGTGATTCCCGCGTCTGCTATTCTCGCGTCTGCTCCCGCGTCTGCTATTCCCACGTCTCCATTCTCTCTCCTCATTAGTTCATTCCCTCTCCTCTCTCTCATTCTCTTTCTCTCTCTTGATTTTCTCCTTTCTCTATCACTTTCTCTTTAAACGCGTGGACGCGTTCATTTCCTGGATTCCGGAGATCGGGGATTTCACTGTGTTTTCTAAAGATTTAGGCGAGTGTTCTCGCTCTCCTTCTGATCTTTCTGCTTCGTCATATTGACTAATATTATATTATTTTACTTGCACACTTGCATGTATCATGCTATCACTTGACGCCCGCTTAACATTACATCTCAGGCATATGTCTCATGATACTTGTTCCTTGTTATGACATGACTTATTACCTGTCACCTGCCTGATCACTTGTCATTGGCAGGTTGAGACCTGATACCTATTATGATTAACTCTCTACTCATGAATATCACATTACGGGAATGTAGAACTTGATCACTTGTTATGTACTCCAGTTATGCCTGTTATGAACTCCCGTTATGCTCGTTATGTATTCTTGTTATGACCAGTTTTGATCCCGCTCATTCCTGTAATCTGATAATTATGTTTAATAAGCCATAAAAAGGGATAACTTGCACAGGGAGTGGGAGGAAGTGATGGATGCCGGTATGGTGCCTTGCTTATAGTAATGGAATACCAAAACTGACGATTCGTGTTAGGGGGATTTCAGGCCCTCAGAAGATGCGTGTTAGGGGGATTTAAGGCCCCCAATGGCTGTGTCCCGGGCGGACGGGAACTACTATAAGTATGAGCTATCAGTTCTCCATCAGCTTCCAATAACTAATCTCGACTTGCTTATATATGGATGTATGTGTGTTGGGATGTACACCAGGACACATACCTAGATATATGGGTCGGACGAGTAATAATAATAATATGCCACGATGATAACTTGTTATGTTGCTCTGTAAACTTGGTTATACCACTTGTCTCGTTATAATTGCTTTCATCGGGTTTTACATCGGAATTCTGGTTTACGAGCATTACTATGTTATACTTGCTCACATCCTGTTTTACCACCTGTGCTCTATTCTATCAGTCTGTTGCTCTTGTCGTATTATACCATATGTTTGCTTATCTATGCTCGCCACCTGGCTTTCGTATCACCACTCGCCTGAGGAGTTCTGACTCCTCTGGATCCTCATGTCCAGGTCTCGGAGCTTGGACCGAAGGGGATCTTCTTGCTGAGGACCAAGCTTACTTCTGTGGAGCTGACAGACCAGCTGTAGCTCCAGTCCCATCCTTGCTCCCCCTTGTTGGCTCGCGGCTTCTCCAGTTATCTCGTGAGCGCCCTTTTGTACTGTTCATATATGTACATTCTCTTTGTATTCTCGCATTTGCGCCTATCAGGTGATGTAATATTATTGTAATATTTATCACCTCTGGTGATAACTTTGTAATTGTACTCATATGTTGGAATGTATAATGCACCACTTGCTTCCGTACTCTGATTCTTGCCTGTACTGATGCTTAGCGTATATACGTGAGGGTATTTCTGACCTGCGTATATACGTCGCAGTAACGTCTCCGTACCCGCCGGATCGGGGCGTTACAAATATCAATAAGTGTAACAAGATATACAAGTAACATGATCGTGGAGAACATATCAGGAATAGTAACAAATATAAAAGGGACAATAATCTACATGAGTCGAGCATGTCAGGTGATTTATACAATAATAACAATCAGTACCACCTGATATTTTAATCAATCTCTTCCAATGTTTCATAACACTGGCAGTTCATACTATAGCCCGCACTCCAGTCGAACCCATCCGGACATGGCATACGGGTACTATTATCCAAATGAGAGAGTGATCAAATAACAAGTGTTCCCGACGTCACTATTATTTATATCATTTTATTATGTTCATTGGAAACCCAATGGTCAAGGAGCTCTAGTCAGGTGGGTGTATCCCGTGCATACCTGGGACAACGACCTTAAACGAACCCCTGGCTGCTAAGACCAGGGCTACCCGCTAGGGCGGGAGTAAGAAACAATACAATACAAACGATAGCCAGCCCTACCAAGTCCCCTGCAATGGGACTAACAATGGATCCAGACATCCATCCGACAAGACCTAGTCAACCGTCAAGTCTCCCCCATACCCAAGTTCTCTTTATTATCTTTTACTATACAGTATATCAGGAACAAGTACAGGACATGGTACATGTAACACGATAACATGAGATGAGCTCTGTTGATAGCATGAAACAAGATAACGGGAACGAGAAACAATAGATGTGGGATTCCAGAGGTGGCCCCCGTGGCTTGGATCCACGTGGCACTTAGTTCCACACATCGCATATCAACAACTCACGTATTTAGTAACGGGAATATCAATATCAGTAACAGGAAACAATCATGTAATAGGAATACAGGGAGAACAAGGAACAATAATACATGTAATATGAACGGTGATCCATATGACAAAAATATAGGAACAATACATGCATGTATACCGGTGGATGTATGTAACAGTGATGAGTGAACATGATATAACTGTATACCGAGCAATCATGTAACGATGATACCAATATATGAAGTGACAATGTCTAGTGATTTGGTGTATCTATGTACTGGTGGGACATGAATAAGAAATAATAGTGTTGCGTGGAAGAGGATCTGTGTAACGGTGATACGTGTACATGAGATAACGGTGTCCCGTGTGACAGGATATCCAAGTCATGGTGTGAACACTAATGTTAGCATCTGGGTAATAGCATCTACTCGAGTGTCAACTACTGTTAATAAGAATAACGATTCCTATATTCTGAATACGGTAGGTGCCACCAAATTATTATATATACAGAATCATCTATTTTAATTATCAATTTATTGGCTACTTTACTTGTGACAATTGTTAATTTTTAGATCTCGATAACTAAACAATCATCCATACATTTTATAATAAATCCGGTAAGAAAATAAAGTATGATAACAGTCATGTGTGGTTTCATTATATTTCAATAACAATCATGTATGGTTTACTTACAGGGATTTACCAACAATTACATTTTATTAAACAATAATAATAATGATTTCTGATAATCAAGTTTTATTAAATAAGGCAATCAATCAATTTCACTAAACATGATAAAATATAATTTATAAAAGAAAAACACTCACAACATGGGAAAGTAGCTCTCTTTCCCACATTCACAACAGTTCCAGGATCGTCCAAATCGGACTTCGGATGCTCCAGATACCGCCAGAATACTAAAAGTAAAAGAAATGGGTTAAATATGTAATAAAAATATCGCAAATGCAAATAATAAAATATAGCAGGGGGTTTTCTGTAATCTTACCTTTATTGGATTTTGGATGCGGGTTTGGGCTCTTAACGGGTCGGATTTGGGTCCAATACCCAAACCCATAACTTAAGTTAAATGGGTTGTGGGTTAACGGGTTTAATAGGTTTTGGGTTGCAAAATAACCCAATAGGCTTAATGGATTCGGGTTCATACCCGAACCCATCAATATTTAGCAACAGCAGCAGCAGCTATCGCTGCTGCTGTCACCTATTAGCCAGCCGGCCAACTTGGTTGGCCGGCGGCGAGAGGAGCCCGCCGGCGGCGGTCCCGGCCGTCGGCGGCGCGGCGGCGGTTGAGGCCGAGAGAGAGTGAGAGAGAGAGGGTGAGAGAGAGGAAGAGAGAGTTTGACAGTAGAAGAAGAAGAAGAAGAAGAAAGTAAAGAAGAAGAAGAAAAGGAGAAGAAGAAGAGGGGCGGAGGCGGCCGGAGGGGGGCGCCGGCCTCCGGCGGCGCTTGGCCAGGGTGGCCTGGCCGCGGGCGTGGGTCAGGCCTGAAAAACACCAAGAGGGGGGTGAATAGGTGTAAATGCTAATCTAGAACTGAAATGCGCTAAATGCGGAAGCTTAAAACAATTTTGCAATCACACTTAATACAACCAATAAGTGTAGCCGAATTCCCCGTGAAGGGCTCTGGACTAACTCCTCTTGATTCCCCTAGATATGGGTTGAGGTGCTATATGAAGCTCTTGTGGTTAAGTACAAGTGAGGCACACAAGCAACCAAGCATACAATGGATAGGCAATATGAATATAATGCAAGGCAACACAAGCAATATGAATGATATGAATGAAGAATGATGCTTTGCACAAATAAAAGAGAGAGAGAGTTAGGAGACAATGGATCAAACGCTAACAACAAGATATGTTTCGAGGTTCGAGCCCCTAGCTCTACATCCCCGCCTTCACCACCGTGAAGGATTTCCAATCCACTATCTCCCACTGAGGGAACCTCCACCGAGGCGGATTTGTTACAACAAAGGGAGTACCGAAATCCTCTCTCAAACACCGCCTCACAACCGAGGGGTAGGCCCGTAGCCAAACAACCACAAACAACACCTCTACCGAAGAGGGTTACAACCAATCTCCACCTCTCACTAGAGGGAGCAAACACCACTCCGATCAACCTCTACCAAAGAGGGATACAACAAGTCAAGGAGGGTTTACAACTTGGAGGCTCAATCAACCTCAAACACTTCTCTTTTTCCACAAATAAAGATCTTAATAGATTAGGATAGAAGATATAGCTCAAGTGTGAAAAACAAGTGTTTTGATCAAAGAAAAACTCTTGGGAAAAATATCATATAGATATAGAATTTTAGATCAAGAAACAAATTCCCAAAACCTATTTTCTTTGAAATAACAAAACACTTTAAAAACCAATAGATGAATCTTTTTGGCACTTAAACTCTTTTGAAAACTTGTTTTTAAAATCAAAGAATAGGGAAATTTTTGCTCTAGAAAATCTTAGTTAAAACCCCAAGAAATGGGGTATTTATAGGCCAAACAGAAAACTAGCCGTTAGGCTGATCTGGCAGCCTGACAGGCTGGCGATCGACCGCCAACGGTCATAAATATGACCGTTGGGGCATCCGGTCGACCGCCCAGATACAGAGAGCAAAGCTCTCTGGTCCGGTCGACCGGCCCACTGTGTTGCCAGACGTGCACAGCTCTGTGCACGTCGGTCGACCGCACGGTCGACCGGCCCTTGGTGCGGTCGACCAAGCGGTCGACCGACCAGGCCTGTCAGCCAGTTCTGGGTCAGAAAAACATGTTAAAAATATTTTAATAAATCTTTTAAATCTTGTAAAAATCTCCAAAAATAGTTTTATCATTTTGCATTGATATATAAACTTATGATAAATATTTCAACTCAAATATCAAGCATATGAAACCATTTTTGTGTTTTAACATTTTTATCAAAAACCAAAACTTGTATTTTATCAAACTTGGATTTTTCAATACATGAATAGGAAAGTCAAAATAAGTTTGTATAAGAAGTTAAGCATGCATGTATAGAAAGAATACATCTACTATACATATAAATCATTTAAACTTGTTTTGATCTACTATTCATGAAAACCAATATCGGTTAAACTAAAAACCGAAAAACCATAAAACGTGTGTGTTGTGCACTTGAGCATATCAACTATTCTTATCTTTACAAATGGATCTAAAACACACTAAACTAAACTAGGATATCCAAGTCTTCTTGACGATCTCCATCTTCAAGTAGACTTGATCCAAACCGTGATCCACGAGCTAGGCTATGTATGATCTTGATGCTCGGGCCCTGGAATCACTTGTGAAAGCTTCCAGACTCCTCTTTTTGAAGCAATCACCAACTATTATCTTGATCAATGATCTGTAACTAAAATCACAAGATTATTAGTAAACATAACTACATGAGTTAATCATCATCAAAACTAGAGAGGAAGGCCTCCGGGCCAACAATCTCCCCTTTTTGATGATGACAAAACTCATGGAGTTATATATGCATGGATTAAAGTTAAGCTTCAAAGAAGCTCCCCCTTAACTCATGCATAAACAAATAAACAATAAATATGCAATGAATGTACATAAACATGTGTGCATCAACATGCATAAAACACAAATTATTCTCCCCCTTTTTGTCAATCATCAACAAAGGGTAAATAATCAAAACAAAAAAAAATCTTCTCCCCCTTTTTTAATATAAAGAAACAATCATCAATAAAAAGGGTAAAAGCAAAACTAAATCAATAAATTTTTCTCCCCCTTTTTGTTTGAAACAATGAATCAACAAAAGGGTTAATAAAAACAATGTTTTTCCCCTTTTTGTCTAAAAACAAAAACAAAAACCAAATATGGGTGACAATCAATTAAGGTACCAATTGAAAATATGTCAAAGTAGCATCTTGATACCAATTGAAAGTAAACATAGGTCAATAAATAAATGGTATATGCGATATACATTCATGAAGAGGAAGACGGTAAAGTAACTTCCCTACATATATACAGTATATGAAAGAGGGATGACAAGCCCTAATTCACATAACGTAAAATATGCAATGTATAAGAGGAGATGTGAAGCTCCCCCTACACACGTGTACCACATAAAGAAGAGTTGTCAAGCTCCTCAATATAAGATACACTCAACATGAATTTATATGTAGAAGAGATGTTAAGCTCTCCTTGCATATAGGCAATACATATCAAAACTTTTGGTATTTATCTTTTAAAACAAAATTTTGATATACCAATTTAAAACATTCAAATAAACATCTTGATATCAAAATAGAGTATTTTTCCTTTTAAGTATATGATATCAAATGAAATGACTATTTTCTATCATAAAGTAAGGGAGTGGAAATACAAATACCAATTGAAATATGAAAATCAAATTTTCTCCCCCTTTATGAAATACCAACAAAACACATGCATAACCTTGAGTAAACAAAAACTAAAATTTGTGATATTTTTGAACACGAATAAAACATATATATGTATGAAAGATTAGATACTAATCGAAATTGATACTATTAGACTTGAAAAACATACATACATACAAACATATATGAGTATACAAGAAGGGTCAAAATTGATACCAATTGAAAGAATCCAATGATACCAATTGAAACAACAATAATATCAAAGTATAACTCATATAACCTATCCTCCGAATCATGTTCAAGTTTAAAATGATTTTCAATATAAGACATACATGAGCATGATCGCCCATCCATCCGCCCGTTGAAGGTAGGGGTTTTCAAAAAAATAGATTTGAAAATAAAGTATGTTTGAAAAACTCTACCATATGAAGAATATCGCAACTAGTTATATAAAAAATTTGTAAACTAGTACGAAATCCTTCAAGCAAGGAATAAAACAAAATTATTTTTCATGAAACATGAAATTCACAAAATAGCTAACACTCATAATCAATTAAGCATATATAGACTCATGAAAACAAAACATGAGTAAACAATAAATGTGAGTGTACAAATACAATGTGAAGAACATGATCATGAAAGTATTCAATTAAGCTCAATATTCCTTAAAACATGAAAACATGAAAATCATCAAAACTATTTAATCTTCAAGGTATATGTATGTCCTATACAAACTAAAGCATACATACATATCCAAACACAACGAGTCCACAAAGATATATGCATGAAGGCACGTGGCTCAAAAGGATGTATATGTATAAACTATAGTTTGGATAAGATAGACATATACATGAAGTTAAACATAAACACATGAAAACATGAAACAAATCCAAAAATGGTAATACAAGTTTAAAATGCATGAATCATCAAAACTAGACTATACTAGCACATCTAATGGGTTCAAATAAGCATTCAAGCTCAAACATATATAGATTTATTTGTGGCCCACTATATGCACAAATATATACCTAGTCTTAATGAAAACTAACATTTAAACATATATTCAAAGCATGAAGCATAAAACAAGACAAAAATCATCATGATAACCATAAACATGATTATTATGTAAATCCACATGTTATTAAACCTATGATAAACATGATAGCTAAACAAAGGTGAGAACACTAAATAATATGGTCCATATTAAACATGGGTGTCTCAAAGGGGCTATACATGCATGTCAAGAGTCTAATAATCATGGCATTTTCATAATGATCATATAAACGACAAAACATGCTATATATAATAAACATGAAAAGCATGCAAACATAAATAAGAAGAGATCGTTACCAAAACCTATGAGGCAACTCCTCCATGTCTCCAAAACATGGTGGTCTTCCCATCAAACCTTCCCTTGAAAGTGATGCATCCAAATGATTTTCATGAAGCTCGGAACGCATCCACTCCAAGGTACCGCTACTCTCACGTCATGTGAGAGCCTACACCTACATCATAAACAATAGGGGTGGTCTTTGGTACCCATAACTTTTTGGGTCCATGGGGGTTAGTACCATTCCTAACCCAAACAAATATATTTACTAAATTTGAAACATGTATTCTATCATAGCAAAATTTAGCAAGGTGGCCCTTACGTCCACAATGTGTACAAGTGTACACATGAGCATATATGTGATGGTGGTGACCGTGAGGAGCATGTGTATGCCGTGGAGGGTGTGCATGAATAGATGAAACTTGTTTCTTTTGAAACAAAGATTCCAAACGTGTGTGGCTCTTGGCACATTGGCTCAAAGTGGAGCCCAAACAAACAACCTTCTTCTTAAGCATGGATATATCATTGTCAATTGAAGAAGAAGTGTGACATGCAATAGGTGATCTAGATGAATCTATCCTAGCATGGCAAACATGTGCATCAATATTATTTTGCAAAACTTCATTTTTCTTTAAACAAACATTTAAATCATTAGAAATAGAAATTATTTTGTTTTTCAAAGCAACATTCTCTTTTAAAACAAAATCAATTTTTGAAGACAAGTTTTCATTTTTCTTCAAAACATCATCACAATTATTTTAGATTATTAAAAATTATTTTCTTTTAGGGCAAGGTCTAGTTGAGATCTCAATGAATCCCTTTCATTATAAATCTCAACCTTCTCTTGCAAAACATTGTTAAGTCTAGAATGCAAACTTTTATTTTCATTTTCAAGGCCTAGACTTTTCTTTTTCAAAATTTTATATTTTTCAAACAATTTTTCACAAACAATAGTCAACTCTTCATTCAAAACATTGGCATCCATATAATCATGATCATCAAATGAAGAGCTAGCACTATCTAGTTGAGTATCCGAATGTACCTCAAGGGAGTCATTCCCTTGGACCATTAAGTATTGAGAGTCAGATTCTCCACTAGATTCCTCCGGTTGGATTGGCAATTGAAGCTTGGAGGTGGTGGTTGTTGTCAACTTGTTCCACACTGCAAAGGCGGAATCAAGGTTAGAAACATGCATAAGATATTCTTTAGGTAGCGTGCTTCTAATGACCTCAAGGGCTTGTGCATTGGCCCCTATATGCTTGCTATCACTAAGGTAGGATTCCTTTGTGATGGCAAGGTGAACCTTATATCCTAGGATTTGTAGGTATATAGACATCCTAGTCTTCCAAATAAGAATGTTGGAAGGGTCAAACATAGGTGAGGTCATGAAAGCCATGGATCCAAACTATATGTGTGCAAACAAGCAAATACAAATGAAGATTAGCAAACAAAGGATCTCACTCCTAGGATGTTAAGCCTAAAGTATCAGGAGCGTATGTAACAATCCTGATTTTTTATTTCTGATTTAACATATAATTATGAGGTAATACTTGATTTTAATTAATCTGGATTATTATATCTGAGACCGATAAAATATTAAGTTATATGATTAATGAGAAAATTTCGTGAACAAATCTCTAAATTCTAGAAATAGATTGGAGATTTAATATATAGCTACAAGTATACAAGACTATGAACATGAATAATACTTGTAACACCGGGTTGTTAAACCATGATTTAATGTTCTAAAACTCAGATTAAATCAGATAAGGCCCATAAATGAAATCAATATTTAGAACTGATAATTTTAGTGATAATAATTTATTGGAAGTTTATTTAGAAAAGGGAGTAATACTTTGTATTCAGGTTACAACTAGTTTCGTAAAAAGCCCAATCTTTACACTCTTTTCTTTATCTACTCCTGTCTATAACTTGGTCCCAAGCCAATGGTTCCAAAATTTATTTGAATGGAATGAATGAGCCCAAGTCCATAATGTTTCCTTTCCCATTTCATCTAACAATAAACCTTGATAATTAACTAAACTAATCTACGTTTAGTTGGAGAGAGTTGGTGGATGGCTGAGTCAATTTTGCGTTAGCATGAGGTGGAGCCTTTTGGAGAGGGATTGGAACTTGTGCTTGCAAGGTGGCATCATAGAAATCAAAGGGGAGTATATATATATAAATAAAAAAAAAAAGAAGAAACCCACCCATCTCTCTCTCTCTCTCTCTCTCTCTCTCTCTCTCTGTGGGTGTGGTTTGGATGAAAGGCGGCGACGGAGGAGGGGTCCGACGCGGCCCGCCGGCGCGAACGCCGGCCAGGCTCGGCGGCCGGAGCGCCGCCCGCCAGGGGACCAGCGCGCAGGCAGCAGGGCTGCTGCCTGCGCTGCGCCGGCCAGGGCGGCGTCGTCCGCAGCAGCGGCGGCGGGCGGCCCAGCAGCGGCGGCGGGCAGCCGCAGCAGCAGCGGCGGGGGGGGGGGGGGGGCGCAAGAAGCAGCAGCGCTCCCGCTGCTGCTGTTCTGTGAAAAGAAGAAAAAAAAAGAAAGAAAAGAAAAGAGGAGAAAAAGAAGTAAGGGTTTGGGTTTGGATCCGAATCCGACCCATTAAGACCCGAACCCGACCCAATCACTTAAAGAAAGGTAAACTTCATTTAACCCCTAAAAAGTTTCTGTTATTTAATTTTAGACCCCAGAAAAATTATAATGGGTCCCCGGATAATTCTGAATATTGATATCTAACCCTAAGTTATTGGTTTGGTTTTTGGGTGATAACTTGACCATCCGGAGTCGGATTCGAGCGATTTTTGAACCTTTGTGATCGTGAAATCGAGAGCTACGTATCCGCAGGATTGATAACTGAAGTCAGACAAAGGTGAGTGGGGTTTTTAATAAATTGGATTGCATTATACCTGATTACAAAAACGAATAATAACTTGTCTGATATAGCATTTTACCTATTTGCATATGTGGCTTGCATTTTGAAGTATGGTGTACAAGGGCATTGACATGCATGTTACGGAATAGAATTCATTATTATTGACATGAATATGATTGGTGTATGTTACTTGATTTTGTACATATATATATGTGTGATATGCTTGGTTAAGACAATTGTGCGGATATTGCATAAGAATACAAGGTAACGAGCAAGTATTAATTGAGAGTATCATTGCATATAGGAAATGGTGTGCTTTATACATGAGTCTTATGAAATTGAATGTGCCGATATGTGTGCATTTAGATGTATGTGTATATATACCTTATTGAAAGGAGGAAGGGACCCGTATGCAGGGCGGAGTGCGAAGACGGTGCTATATATATAAAAATGTGTATATATAAGGAGGAAGGGACCCGTATGCAGGGCGGAGTGCGAAGACGGTGCTATATATATAAAAATGTGTATATATCAGGAGGAAGGGACCCGTATGCAGGGCGGAGTGCGAAGACGATGCTATATAAATATGTGTATATATATGGAGGAAGGGACCCGTATGGTACGGGCGGAGTGCGAAGACGGTGCTACGATACATATATATGCAACTTTACAAATTATTGAGAATGAATGGCTATGTGTGACATATATGTATGTGTGTGCGCGTGACACTAAGGGTATGTTAGATGTGTTATTGTATATGGTATTGAAGACATCTAATACTGGTCATGTGTACAGTTATCAACATCAATTGAACAGTAACTGAAAGTAAATTTACAAACAAGTAGAAGCATTCGGTATCACATACTTCATGTACCGCATTCATCTTATTTTCATGTATCATGAATACCATACATCGTTAATGCCATGCTACAATTATGAATGAGATTGACTCCACTCACTGAGCTGTCGAGCTCACCCCCCATAGCTTCATGTTTTTCAGGGCAAGCCAGGGATAAATAGCAGCTAAAGGCAAGAGTAGAGTACTGAAAGGGTGCACAACATACATTGTGTGGGCCTACCAAGCTTCTATATTGACTACTAAATTGAGTAGTTTGGTTATATGCATGTACATAGAGTTGATGTTATAGTTAGACTGAATAGTTACATATATGTGATTTAGTTCGATGAAGTATATATGTAGACTTGTGTATAAGTTCTTATGGATATTATCTTGAGTTGGCTTGTGTTAGATGGATATACCAAGGAGATTATTCTCAAGTAAGTCTTTGATTTGTTATCTTGTGTTGTATCCACATGATAAATGTGAGAGATTTTAAGTAGGCGATGTCAAGCCGAAATTGTGATATAAACTGCGTGGGATATTGTATATAGATATACGATTGATGAGAATTTTGGAATTGTATGTATCTATGTATCAGAGTAGACTTCGTATTTAAAAGGAAGTGCTGCCGAAATTTTTAAGAAATTGGAGATGATTATGATAATCTTTGATCAATATAGAGCTTTATGTAGATTGAGAAAATAAGAAATCTGGGACCGTTACAGTTGGTATCAGAGCAAAGGTTTAGGAATGAGGAGTAAGACTGAGATATATGGCCTAGAAAAGTATAGGCGTAGGAATGTGACCTAGAATTGTTATTTCTACATCAGGATTGATCCATAGGATTGATATGTTGTATGGGTGCATTGTTTGATTGATCGCGTGAATGTATATGAGTAATTCCAAGGGGGGTAGTTGGTTCTGACGTGTATGATTGATCTCGAAGTGCGTGATATTAATTATTTTCTTACGTTCGAATGAGGGCATACCCGCATGTCTTGATTCGGATGTGTTCTATGGGGGTGCGGGCCCTCAGTATGAGCTGCCAGTGGTATGGGACACTGGAATAAGAAAGAAATTGATATATCAGGCAAATCAAGATTTAATCAGAGCAGAAGAACCTTATTAAAAATCTGGTTGTGGGATAACCAAAGTCTCAGATACAAGAATATAAGGGATATGTCATACTGAAAGGATTATGGATTTTGATACTCTTTGAAGAGCATCCTTATATAGGGATAATTAATACTGTGTGAATATGAAATGAAGAGAGGATGATATTTTTGGAGAATCTAGAGACAGAATCATAGGTACCCTAGTGTTTAATAAGACGGTCAATGCATACTTGTGTATACAATTGTGAGTCCACCAGTATGCTGAGGGACTGATGGTATGAATGTCATTTATTTTGTATGTACAGTGGCATGATCATTGTATGTGAAATTTGAGAAGCAAGTTATATTGTGAGACAATCTTGCGTGGTAATATTATGCAGATCCTTATCAAAGATTTAAAAGTTTGCACTTAAGTAAGAGGCTTTTCAGTTGGGTGAATCATATTGATAAATAAGAAATCCTTATCTTATGTCTCAACCAATTATTGTATACAGATTTAAGTCAGGTGCTCACCGCAAGTTGCAACTATCATTGATATTACACTAAGTTACATCATGTCAAATAATGAAATAGTGTTTGAGTTCACTAGATGAAACCTGATCAAGTAACAACATTCATAAGAACAATAATTGTAACTTATTGTGAATTTTATGTATGGATGTACCTGTGACATGGGTAGTTATTATTTACACCGTGTAATTCTTTCGAAACTTGTGAAATTGAAATCTGATACATTATGATCTCTAATGTGGATAATGATATCAGTGATTATAACTTATTCATCGAACATATGAATAGGGTGTGAAACCTATGCTATTGATTTAGTAATGAAGTTAAATATAAAGTTAAGAGATAATTCAGGGTCAACCTATCACCTCTTGCAAGCAAAGAGGGATGACTTCGTAAAGTAGAGAAGATGTTAAATGCAATAGATTATGATGGGAAGCATGAGGTAATCCTTATATAGTTAAGGTCTCAAAAATCATAATCATAATAGTTCAGGAAATTTTTGAAGAAATTCGAATAATTGAGAAGAATGAAAGTTGCTCTGGGCAGATAAGAATTGTGTGAACCAATGACTAGCAATTTTTGAAATATTCTTGAGGCAACTCGAGTCACAATGAAAAGCAAATTTGGATCTCTGATGTATTTAACTTTTCGATACAACAAATCAAATTGGATCTCTTGAATATCGATTAACTATACCACTAGAAATATGCACAGAATAATGAAACTTTGGTAGTATATATTTATGTCAGCATTGAAATTTATCATGATTAGAGCAGATTCTTGTTATTTTAGAAAATAACGAGCATACAGTAAAGTGTTACAGTTGCTGAAATATTAAAACACTTAGTGTCATCTGTAAAAGAAGGATTGTAAGATCGTTTCGTTTCCTCATAATTTATGTGATAATTCTTGAATAAGACTGTAAAGTAATGATACATCCCTTGTAAATCATTACAAATCTGAAGGGACACATCCTACAAGTTAAAACTGATTGTCACATGCCCAATTTAATGAATAAATGTGAACTTTATGCCAGGATTGTTAAATTGCCTATAATTGGTAAATTGTGGTGGGAAACTAATCCAGAAAAAGAGGATGATCAGATAATAGTGTAATCATCACATACATGAATAAGTGGATGGTAGGGTATGATTTTAGCATTCTTTGATTAATTAACTTCGTCTAGTCGATAAAGTATTAAATGATATCAGTTTATTAATTTAAAGCTACTGAGATTCCGAGTTTTGTTATCTCTTTTTTTTACGGATCAATACTGATATATTTTTTGTGGAAGAACTGATGCAAGTTCTAGTCCACAAGGTAAAGCAATTAAAATATGAATCATTCCTTTGATAATAGTAAAGTCGAAGAGTCTGCGAGTCGAAGATATTATAAAAGTGTAGAAAGATGAAATATAGAGACCCTAACTCACTCACTTCTCATGACACAGGATTTAATATGGGAGTTCTCTAGAAATTTCAGTTGTTATTAAGACATATCCGATATAGTTGTGACACGAATCGGACAGAAAAGTAGTTTGAATCCGCAATGCTTTGGTCCAGTCGAATATCCGAGATTAGATTGGATCGGTTAATACCGACTGACTTTACTACTAGGAAAACATTCAGAATTACAAAGCTCGGAGGTCAAGATTGATGTGAAGAAAGGATTTGACCTTGAATAAATGGGAAACTGTTTTAAACGAACAACCGTTGGCTATGAAGTAAAATTATTATATCAAGCATTGAGACAGTCAGCAACATCCGCGTGAGAAGGATTGAGTCCTTGTTCAGATTTTAAGTCAAGTGTAAAATTGTAAAAGCTACATGGAACCGAAAGATGAATTACAAATATTTAACCCTATCCTATTCCAATTGCAATAAGTTTCGAGGACGAAACTTTCATAAGGGGGGTAGAATGTAACAACCCTGATTTTTTATTTCTGATTTAACATATAATTATGAGGTAATACTTGATTTTAATTAATCTGGATTATTATATCTGAGACCGATAAAATATTAAGTTATATGATTAATGAGAAAATTTCGTGAACAAATCTCTAAATTCTAGAAATAGATTGGAGATTTAATATATAGCTACAAGTATACAAGACTGTAAACATGAATAATACTTGTAACACCGGGTTATTAAACCATGATTTAATGTTCTAAAACTCAGATTAAATCAGATAAGGCCCATAAATGAAATCAATATTTAGAACTGATAATTTTAGTGATAATAATTTATTGGAAGTTTATTTAGAAAAGGGAGTAATACTTTGTATTCAGGTTACAACTAGTTTCGTAAAAAGCCCAATCTTTACACTCTTTTCTTTATCTACTCCTGTCTATAACTTGGGCCCAAGCCAATGGTTCCAAAATTTATTTGAATGGAATGAATGAGCCCAAGTTCATAATGTTTCCTTTCCCATTTCATCTAACAATAAACCTTGATAATTAACTAAACTAATCTACATTTAGTTGGAGAGAGTTGGTGGATGGCTGAGTCAATTTTGCGTTAGCATGAGGTGGAGCCTTTTGGAGAGGGATTGGAACTTGTGCTTGCAAGGTGGCATCATAGAAATCAAAGGGGAGTATATATATATAAATAAAAAAAAAACAAGAAGAAGAAACCCACCCATCTCTCTCTCTCTCTCTCTCTCTCTGTGTGGGTGTGGCTTGGATGAAAGGCGGCGACCGGAGGAGGGGTCCGGCGCGGCCCGCTGGCGCGAACGCCGGCCAGGCTCGGCGGCCGGAGCGCCGGCCGCCAGGGGACCAGCGCGCAGGCAGCAGGGCTGCTGCCTGCGCTGCGCCGGCCAGGGCGGCGTCGCCGCAGCAGCGGCGGCGGGCGGCCCAGCAGCGGCGGCGGGCGGCCGCAGCAGCAGCGGCGGGGGGGGGGGGAGGCGCAAGAAGCAGCGGGAGCTTCATTTAACCCCTTAAAAGTTTCTGTGAAAAGAAGAAAAAAAAAAGAAAGAAAAGAAAAGAGGAGAAAAAGAAGGGTTTGGGTTTGGATCCGAATCCGACCCATTAAGACCCGAACCCGACCCAATCACTTAAAGAAAGGTAAACTTCATTTAACCCCTTAAAAGTTTCTGTTATTTAATTTTAGACCCCAGAAAATTATAATGGGTCCCCGGATAATTCTGAATATTTGATATCTAACCCTAAGTTATTGGTTTGGTTTTTGGGTGATAACTTGACCATCCGGAGTCGGATTCGAGCGATTTTTGAACCTTTGCGATCGTGAAATCGAGAGCTACGTATCCGCAGGATTGATAACTGAAGTCAGACAAAGGTGAGTTGGGTTTTTAATAAATTGGATTGCATTATACCTGATTACAAAAACGAATAATAACTTGTCTGATATAGCATTTTACCTATTTGCATATGTGGCTTGCATTTTGAAGTATGGTGTACAAGGGCATTGACATGCATGTTACGGAATAGAATTCATTATTATTGACATGAATATGATTGGTGTATGTTACTTGATTTTGTACATATATATATGTGTGATATGCTTGGTTAAGACAATTGTGCGGATATTACATAAGAATACAAGGTAACGAGCAAGTATTAATTGAGAGTATCATTGCATATAGGAAATGGTGTGCTTTATACATGAGTCTTATGAAATTGAATGTGCCGATATTGTGTGCATTTAGATGTATGTGTATATATACCTTATTGAAAGGAGGAAGGGACTCGTATGCAGGGCGGAGTGCGGAGACGGTGCTATATATATAAAAATGTGTATATATAAGGAGGAAGGGACCCGTATGCAGGACGGAGTGCGAAGACGGTGCTATATATATAAAAATGTGTATATATCAGGAGGAAGGGACCCGTATGCAGGGCGGAGTGCGAAGACGGTGCTATATAAATATGTGTATATATATGGAGGAAGGGACCCGTATGGTACGGGCGGAGTGCGAAGACGGTGCTACGATACATATATATATGCAACTTTACAAATTATTGAGAATGAATGGCTATGTGTGACATATATGTATGTGTGTGCGCGTGACACTAAGGGTATGTTAGATGTGTTATTGTATATTGTATTGAAGACATCTGATACTGGTCATGTGTACAGTTATCAACATCAATTGAACAGTAACTGAAAGTAAATTTACAAACAAGTAGAAGCATTCGGTATCACATACTTCATGTACCGCATTCATCTTATTTTCATGTATCATGAATACCATACATCGTTAATGCCATGCTACAATTATGAATGAGATTGACTCCACTCACTGAGCTGTCGAGCTCACCCCCATAGCTTCATGTTTTTCAGGGTAAGCCAGGGATAAATAGCAGCTAAAGGCAAGAGTAGAGTACTGAAAGGGTGCACAACATACATTGTGTGGGCCTACCAAGCTTCTATATTGACTACTAAATTGAGTAGTTTGGTTATATGCATGTACATAGAGTTGATGTTATAGTTAGACTGAATAGTTACATATATGTGATTTAGTTCGATGAAGTATATATGTAGACTTGTGTATAAGTTCTTATGGATATTATCTTGAGTTGGCTTGTGTTAGATGGATATACCAAGGAGATTATTCTCAAGTAAGTCTTTGATTTGTTATCTTGTGTTGTATCCACATGATAAATGTGAGAGATTTTAAGTAGGCGATGTCAAGCCGAAATTGTGATATAAACTGCGTGTGATATTGTATATAGATATACGATTGATGAGAATTTTGGAATTGTATGTATCTATGTATCAGAGTAGACTTCGTATTTAAAAGGAAGTGCTGCCGAAATTTTTAAGAAATTGGAGATGATTATGATAATCTGTTGATCAATATAGAGGTTTATGTAGATTGAGAAAATAAGAAATCTGGGACCGTTACAGCGTAGGCTCTGATACCAATTGAAAAACACCTAGAGGGGGGTGAATAGGTGTAAATGCTAATCTAGAACTGAAATGCGCTAAATGCGGAAGCTTAAAACAATTTTGCAATCACACTTAATACAACCAATAAGTGTAGCCGAATTCCCCGTGAAGGGCTCTGGACTAACTCCTCTTGATTCCCCTAGATATGGGTTGAGGTGCTATATGAAGCTCTTGTGGTTAAGTACAAGTGAGGCACACAAGCAACCAAGCATACAATGGATAGGCAATATGAATATAATGCAAGGCAACACAAGCAATATGAATGATATGAATGAAGAATGATGCTTTGCACAAATAAAAGAGAGAGAGAGTTAGGAGACAATGGATCAAACGCTAACAACAAGATATGTTTCGAGGTTCGAGCCCCTAGCTCTACATCCCCGCCTTCACCACCGTGAAGGATTTCCAATCCACTATCTCCCACTGAGGGAACCTCCACCGAGGCGGATTTGTTACAACAAAGGGAGTACCGAAATCCTCTCTCAAACACCGCCTCACAACCGAGGGGTAGGCCCGTAGCCAAACAACCACAAACAACACCTCTACCGAAGAGGGTTACAACCAATCTCCACCTCTCACTAGAGGGAGCAAACACCACTCCGATCAACCTCTACCAAAGTGGGATACAACAAGTCAAGGAGGGTTTACAACTTGGAGGCTCAATCAACCTCAAACACTTCTCTTTTTTCACAAATAAAGATTCTAATAGATTAGGATAGAAGATATAGCTCAAGTGTGAAAAATAAGTGTTTTGATCAAAGAAAAACTCTTGGGAAAAATACCAAATAGATATAGAATTTTAGATCAAGAAACAAATTCCCAAAACCTATTTCTTTGAAATAACAAAACACTTTAAAAACCAATAGATGAATCTTTTTGGCACTTAAACTCTTTTGGAAACTTGTTTTTAAAACCAGAGAATAGGGAAATTTTTGCTCTAGAAAATCTTAGTTAAAACCCCCAAGAAATGGGGTATTTATAGGCCAAACAGAAAACTAGCCGTTAGGCTGATCTGGCAGCCTGACAGGCTGGCGGTCGACCGCCCGGTCGACCGCCAACGGTCATAAATACCGTTGGGGCACCCGGTCGACCGCCCAGATACAGAGAGCAAAGCTCTCTGGTCCGGTCGACCGGCCCACTGTGCTGCCAGACGTGCACAACTCTGTGCACGTCGGTCGACCGCACGGTCGATCGGCCCTTGGTGCGGTCGACCGACCTGGCCTATCAGCCAGTTCTGGGTCAGAAAAACATGTTAAAAATATTTTAATAAATCTTTTAAATCGTGTAAAAATCTCCAAAAATAGTTTTATCATTTTGCATTGATATATAAACTTATGATAAATATTTCAACTCAAATATCAAGCATATGAAACCATTTTTGTGTTTTAACATTTTCCCAAAAACCAAAACTTGTATTTTATCAAACTTGGATTTTTCAATACATGAATAGGAAAGTCAAAATAAGTTTGTATAAGAAGTTTAAGCATGCATGTATAGAAAGAATACATCTACTATACATATAAACCATTTAAACTTGTTTTGATCTACTATTCATGAAAACCAATATCGGTTAAACTAAACACCGAAAAACCATAGAACGTTTGTGTTGTGCACTTGAGCATATCAACTATTCTTATCTATACAAATGGATCTAAAACACACTAAACTAAACTAGGATACCTAAGTCTTCTTGACGATCTCCATCTTCAAGTAGACTTGCTCCAAACCGTGATTTACGAGCTAGGCTATGTATGATCTTGATGTTCGGGCCCTGGAATCACTTATGAAAGCTTCCAAACTCCTCTTTTTGAAGCAATCACCAACTAATATCTTGATCAATGATCTGTAACTAAAATCACAAGATTATTAGTAAACATAACTACATGAGTTAATCATCATCAAAACTAGAGAGGAAGGCCTCCGGGCCAACAAGGCCCACCCCTTGACTAGAACAGTGAGATGGAGAGAGAGGGAGAGAGAGAATAAATAGAGAGAGGACGGAGAAATTGTGAGAGAGAGAGAAAGAGGGAGAGGTGAAGAATGGAGAGAGAGAGAAAGCGGGAGAGATTTTAGTGGAGAAGAGAGAGAGAGAGGCGGTGGGTTAGGCGGTGGAGAAGAGTGGAGAAGAAGAAAGAAGGAAAAGAAATAGAAAAAGAAATAGAAAAAGAAATTTAATATTATTTAATGAGTTCAAATTTGACTAGTTCCGACAGTCTCCAAAAATTATGAAAAATAGCAAATATTATGCTGAGGAGTAATGTGAAATCGGATTCTATAAATATTGTCCGGTTTGCAAGTTAAAAATCCTGGAGTGTATCGCCGATACTGGGCGACACCAGTTTGGCCCGATTTTTAATAAATTTAGAAAAATCTTCAAAAATATCAAAACGTAGCTAATGTGATTCTAAGACATAAGGTGAAAGCAGATTCTCAACATACAACTCCATTTGTGAATTAAAAATCGTAGAGCCGATTCTCGGTATCGGCCGACACCGACTACGGAGATTTCCAAAATAATCCAGAAAAATACCAGAAAATTTTGAAAAATTTAAAATATTGAAAAATAATATTTGAAACTGAAATCGGCTCAATCTGACTAATAGAAAGGTCAAATCAATTCTATACGTCGTATCGAGTACTGATACTGTGATACGTACATCAGGGATCAGGGGGTTACATTTCTCCCCACCTTACAAAAAATTTCGTCCTCAAAATTTCAATTCAGGGGTGAGAACAATATTTACATCCCCAAAACCTAAATGTTACGGCCCCACGACACTTCCGCTGCGCTACTCTGATATCTATAAGGAACTTGGGGTGGAGAATTATTGTAGTGAACTAACGCTAACGGATTGGAAGTAATAAGATGAAAAGAAAGAGAGAAAGAAATCGGATATTCTGGTTGACAACTGTAAGTAAGGAATACATAACAGTCAAGAAATGAATTGTCAATGACATTGTATTCTTATACTCGTCGCTGGAATCCCCAAATTCAGATACAGATAAGTTAATTTGAACCTGATTGTACTGTTAGTAAGAGCCCAAGAATTGACCCAGGTAGGTACCCACACCAGGTATGAACCTAGGCTCTGATACCACTATGTAACGCCCCGATCCCACAGGTACGGGGACGTTATGGCGACGTACATACGCAGGGCGGGAAAACCTCACGTACGTACGCTAAGCCTCAGTACAGGAAATCACCTCCATATTTATAAGAGTTCCAGCAGGAAATAAGTACAAGAATACCTGCAGAAAGAGCTTAGTGATTATAACAGATAACAAAACAGGGACAAATAAGATAACAGAAACAAATCACAAAGATACCTATGAATGGTCTCGATGATGAGTCTCCTATGTGAATCCAATGAACTATCTGACAATACAATAACTCGGATCTCCAACTTGGGCACGCAAACCTAGGGTCGTCAAAAAGCAACCTAGTGAGTGGGAAAATGAAGGAGGCAGTAATATGTACTATAGTACTACAAGCACGATAATAATATATAATTCACGTTTATGTATCAGTGATACCATATAATAGAAATATAATAATCAGTAGAAAGAGAAAAAGGTCATATAATATCATGTTATCAGCGGGTCATGTCTACAGTAATATCCAGTTTTATATAATACATACTGTTATATAGTGATGACGTCATGAAAATGAACATGCAGATGCGCAGTACGCAACATAACCATACTATTGTGTTGTGCATATACAGTAATGCAGTCTGCATATTATTGTGATGTGCATATACAATAATGAAGTCTGCAACGTATAGTTAAAGCAGAATATATGCAATGCAGAGTATACATATACATGAATAGTGTATTACCACATGGAGTGTAACCAATATTAAGAAGTGTAACAAGATATACAAGTAACATGATCGTGGAAAACATATCAGGAATAGTAACAAATATAAAAGGGACAATAATCTACATGAGTCAAGCATGTCAGGTGATTTATACAATAATAACAATCAGTACCACCTGATATTTTAATCAATCTCTTCCAGTGTCCCAAACCACTGGCAGTTCATACTGGAGCCCGCACTCCAGTCGAACCCATCCGGACATGGCATACGGGTACCATTATCCAAACGAGAGAGTGATCAAATAACTAGTGTTCCCGACGTCACTATTGTTTATATCATTTTATTATGTTCATTGGAAACCCAATGGTCAAGGAGCTCTAGTCAGGTGGGTGTATCCCGTGCATACCCGGGACAACGGCCTTAAACGAACCCCTGGCTGCTGAGACCAGGGCTACCCGCTAGGGCAGGAGCAAGAAACAATACAATACAAACGGTAGCCAGCCCTACCACGTCCCCTGCAGTGGGACTAACAATGGATCCAGACATCCACCCGATAAGACCAAGTTAACTGTCAAGTCTCCCCCATACCCAAGTTCTCTTTATTATCTTTTACTATACAGTATATCAGTAACAAGTACAGGACATGGTACATGTAACACGATAACATGACATGAGCTCTGTTGATAGCATGAAACAAGATAACGGGAACGAGAAACAATAGATGTGGGATTCCAAAGGTGGCCCCCGTGGCTTGGATCCACGTGGCACTTAGTTCCACACATCGCATATCAACAGCTCACGTATTTAGTAACGGGAATATCAATATCAGTAACAGGAAACAATCATGTAATAGGAATACAGGGAGAACAAGGAACAATAATACATGTAATATGAACGGTGATCCATATGACAAAAATATAGGAACAATACATGCATGTATACCGGTGGATATATGTAACAGTGATGAGTGAACATGATATAACTGTATACCGAGCAGTCATGTAACGATGATACCAATATATGAAGTGACAATGTCTAGTGATTTGGTGTATCTATGTACTGGTGGGACATGAATAAGAAATAATAGTGTTGCGTGGAAGAGGATCTGTGTAACGGTGATACATGTACATGAGATAACGGTGTCCCGTGTGACATGATATCCAAGTCATGGTGTGAACACTAATGTTAGCGTCTGGGTAATAGCATCTACTCGAGTGTCAACTACTGCTAATAAGAATAATGATTCCTATATTCTGAATACGGTAGGTGCCACCAAATTATTATATATACAGAATTATCTATTTTAATTATCAATTTATTGGCTACTTTACTTGTGACAATTGTTAATTTTTAGATCTCGATAACTAAACAATCATCCATACATTTTATAATAAATTCGGTAAGAAAATAAAGTATGATAACAATCATGTGTGGTTTCATTATATTTCAATACAATGATGTATGGTTTACTTACAGGGATTTACCAACAAATACATTTTATTAAACAATAATAATAATGATTTCTGATAATCAAGTTTTATTAAATAAGGCAATCAATCAATTTCACTAAACATGATAAAATATAATTTATAAAAGAAAAACACTCACAAACTAGCCATGGGAAAGTAGCTCTCTTTCTCACGATCACAACGGTTCCATGATCGTCCAAATCGGACTTCGGATGCTCCAGATACCGCCCGAATAGTAAATGTAAAAGAAATGGGTTAAATATGTAATAAAAATATCGCAAATGCAAATAATAAAACATAGCAGGGGGTTTTCTGTAATCTTACCTTTATTGGATTTTGGATGCGGGTTTAGGCTCTTAATGGGTCGGGTTTGGATCCAATACCCAAACCTATAACTTAAGTTAAATGGGTTGTGGGTTAACGGGTTTAATGGGTTTTGGGTTGCAAATTAACCCAATAGGCTTAATGGGTTCGGGTTCATACCCGAACCCATCAATATTTAGCAACAGCAGCAGCAGCTATCGCTGCTGCTGTCACCCATTAGCCAGCCGGCCAACTAGGTTGGCCGGCGGCGAGAGGAGCCCGCCGGCGGCGGTCCCGGCCGCGGTGGCGCGGCGGCGGTTGAGGCCGAGAGAGAGAGTGAGAGGGAGAGAGGGTGAGAGAGAGGGAGAGAGAGTTTGACAGTAGAAGAAGAAGAAGAAAAAGAAAGTAAAGAAGAAGAAGAAAAGGAGGAGGAGAAGAGGGGCGGCGGGGGCCGGAGGGGGGTGCGGTGGCGCCTGGCCGGGGGCGCCGGCCTCCGGCGGTGCTTGGCCGGGGTGGCCTGGCCGCGGACGTGGTTCAGGCCCACCCCTTGACTGGAACAGTGAGATGGAGAGAGAGGGAGAGAGAGAATAAATAGAGAGAGAAGGAGAAATTGAGAGAGAGAGAGAGAGAAAGAGGGAGAGGTGAAGAATGGAGAGAAAGAGAGAGCGGGAGAGATTTCAGTGGAGAAGAGAGAGAAGGCGGTGGGTTAGGCGGTGGAGAAGAGTGGAGAAGAAGAAAGAAGGAAAAGAAATAGAAATAGAAAAAGAAAAAGAAATTTAATATTATTTAATGAGTTCAAATTTGACTAGTTCCGAACAGTCCCCAAAAATTATGAAAAATAGCAAATATTCTGCTGAGGAGTAATGTGAAATCAGATTCTAGAAATATTATCCGGTTTGCAAGTTAAAAATCCTGAAGTGTATCGCCGATACCGGGCGACACTAGTTTGGCCCGATTTTTAATAAATTTAGAAAAATCTCCAAAAATATCAAAATGTAGCTAATGTGATTCTAAGATATAAGGTGAAAGCAGATTCTCAACATACAACTCTATTTGTGAATTAAAAATCGTAAAACCGATTCTCGGTATCGGTCGACACCGACTATGAAGATTTTTCAAAATAATCCAGAAAAATACCAAAAATTCTGAAAAATCTAAAATATTGAAAAATAATATCTGAAACTGAAATCGGCTCAATCTGACTAATAGAAAGGTCAAATCAATTTTATACGTCGTATCGAGTACTGATACTGTGATACGTACATCAGGGATCAGGGGGTTACATTTACACATTCACATACACATATACATACACGTCCACATACACATACATATACATTTTTCATCTGAACTTTGACACATGCACATCTACATACACTTACACATACAGTTTACATCTGAACTTTGACTCATTAGCAGCCAAGAATGTCTAGAAGGAGAGGGCTTGGTACAAGATTTGGCAGAGGAAAAGGTTAATTTACAGCTGGACCATGCCAAGGAAGTAGAGGCACATACAAGAGCAGAGGTAACTTTGTGAGAAGGAGGGTTGCAAGGGTAAGGGGACATGGACCTGCACAGTCATGGAGGGCTCCAGGTTCTAATTTGGTCACCAGTATTGGAGGTGAAACCAACCCTCATATCAGGTTTTCAAGGCCAGAGAGATCAAAGTCAGGTATATCACACTTAACACACTTTAATTTATTTAATTTTTTAAGTCAATGTCAAACTAAATAGTGGATTGATGGGTGTGATGATGAGCATATAGGTAGCAATGATAAATTTGAAACTCAGGTCAACTGGTTAAGACTTTTCAGGGTTCAGGAGAGTTTAATGATTTGCTAAAAGTATGTGCAATACTAATTTCAACTCTTATTCATTTTACAAATGAAACTTGGTGCAAAACTAATCACATTGCTTACTTTCCCCTGTAGCCCATGAGTTCAGATGATGAAGATGTTGGGAATCAATAGAGGAACAATGACAATGTCATTCCTACACAGCAGTCACAAACAACAAATACTAGCACCAAGTAGTGTATCAATGCAGTGTCTTTGTATATAATAAAGTTGTGTATCAGTTGTAGCTATTTTTGAAGGGCACTCTTGTGCATCAAAGCTTTGTATAAAAAAACTTAAGTTTTGTATTTTTGTGAAACTTGAGTGTATGACCACTTGACTGTGTATCAGTCTATATTTTATGTGACTGCTTTAAACTTCTGAAAACTTGTATGTGACTGTAACTTAATTTCAGTTTGGTTTGTGCATCAGTTGTGCAACTTCTTATAGTGGGTGTGTATGTGTTTTCTGTGTATGCATCAACCTGACTGTGTGAGTGCTGTAAGAGAGAATGTAACAGCTTGACTGTATATTATTTTATGTAAGAGAGAATGGTTTTGTGTGTCATTATTAATACCATTTGTGGTTGGTCTATTGGTACAGGTCATACATTGAAAGCTCTATTTTGAATTTCCTTAACTTGCATTAAGCTTACCTCTGGTTTAGTGGCATACTGCTTCTGTAATCTTTATCCTCTCATTACAGCATTCTCTCAATGCACTAAAGACTACAATCATTTCAGAAACTGGGTTTAACATTAAACTTAAAAAGCTTACATTACAAGAATGGTGCATACACAAACAAAAAGAGAATTACTTCAAATGAGAACTACTTCAAGAAGCTTGCAAAAAGCTCACATCAAATGAGAACTACTTCAACATATATAAATCACAAATATTGCAAGAACCACTGTTGCTTTGGGGAATTTTTAAAGATAAATCTCACTCTCTCAAACTGTTGCCTTAGCTTCTCCATCTCAGCTATCAGTTCTTCATTTCTTGCACAGCACAAACAAGAATTCTCACCTTCTTTCTTCTCATTTCCACAAGCATCCATCAAATGTAGGATTATAAATTTGGAGCTTTGGGTGTGTGGGGATCCTTCCATTCAAAAAACATGCAATTTTCATTTTTCACCCTTAGACAACTCCATAAGCGCCAACCCGGGTTGCTCCTGGTCCATGAAGTTCATAGTGGACAGTTTTCATAGTAGCATGGCTAAACCTCTCTCCAATTAGTCTCCCCCCAAGAATCTTCTTCAATTTCAGGGAGCCTACCTGCATTCTTAGAAGCTGAATTGGAAGAGGACAATGGTGAGGGAGATGAAAAATGAATGAAAAAGGTTAGAAATAGGAGAAATAAGCTGAGGATTAAGATAGTTGAACCCAGAGGAGGGGAGGCACTTGGTGGGTGAGGGGATTAAATAGGCTAACATGAAGGTATTTTGGTCCAAAGAATAACACGTGATATGCACGTGCTGGATAGACCTAACGTTTGGTTAACAAAAGGTAGCAAGTTGAATGTATTAAAAGGTTCGAGATTCTATTTGATTAAAATAATTGTTCAGGGTATTTTTTGAAAGAGGGTGAAAATTTTAAGGTATTTTATTGAAATTATCCCTATATAAAAAATTGCCATTTGATTAGAAAAAAATCTGAGTTTCATTCCATGAAAAAAATCCTACCTGAAAAAGTTGATCAAAATTCTTAATGAACTTAGAGCTTAAAGAGGACTAGGTTCGAAGGGGAAGAAGAGAATAGAATCATTTGATTTCTCTCGTGAAGTTATACTACTAAACTTTTTTGAGGAAATATACTACTAAATTTTTGTCAGATAGGTGCAGTAAGACATGATTTTGAAATTTGAATTCTTTTCAAACTCTTTTAACTTTAGTTTTCATACAAGTTTCTCGAGTTTTTTGCCTCTCTCCTAATTTTTTAAACGAGTATGATGAGTGACTTTTTTTGTGAGAAAAAACCATGAGGTTAAAACGACCCCCGGTGTTCCATTAATAAGAAAATAATGAAACATCCCAACAGATGAAGGAAACAAAATGTATGGAGAAACAAAGTTGTCCCTTCAGGAAAAAGAAAAAGAAAAAACTCCAAAAGAGGACCACTGATGCTACGAATGTCATACTGGCAATAATGTTGCGCTTTAGCCCTATCAAGGCCAGTCCAGCCTAATTCGTTGCACTCCCTTCTGACACCAATCATCTCTCTCTTGCTCCTACCTGATCAGCTCCCAGAAGAACCCTCAACCGTAACTGTGAAAACTCGATCTTCCATCCTCAACCGGCCTCCTCCTGTGACACCCTCCAACCACGCTTCCAGAAAAGACCTCCCACCACAGCTAACTCAAATCCTCCTTCCTGTTGGCCCAATGGCCTTCCACTCTAGTTTTGATGATGATCAACACTCATGTAGTTATGTTTACTAATATTCTTGTGTTTCTAAGTTTCAGATCATTAACAGGATATTAGGTTGGTGATTAGCTTCAACAAGATGATTAGAAGCTATTCATGATGATTCCGGTGCCAAAGCTTAAAGATCATACCTTTGCACTTGGAGGATCACGCGTTTGGGATCGAGTCTACTTGAAGATGAAGATCGTCAAGAAGACTTAGGTATCCTAGTTTAGATAGAGTTTTAGATCCATTTGTAAAGCTTAGTTTAGTTGATATGCTCAAGTGAACACAAAACACACACGTTTTATGATTTGATATTTGGTTTTTATGAATAGTTGATCAAAACAAGTTTACATATGTTATATGTATAGTAGATGTTTTCTATTTATACATACATGCTTTAACTTGGTAAACAAACTTATTTTGATATCCCTATTCATGTTTTGGAAAAATTAAGTTTGACAAAATACAAGGTTTTGTTTTTGATAAAATTTGCAAGACTCAAAAATGAATTGATATGTTGATATATTGTCTTGAAATTTTTATCACATGTTTATGTTTCAACATAAAATGATAAAACAAGTTTTATAAAAACATATTTTTTAGAAAAACAGTTTTTATTGTGATTAAAACCATTTTTTTGATTTACTGTGAATTTATGAGATTTTTATTGAGTGAAAAGACCTATTTTCAAATCCCGTATCTGTGCAGAACTGAGGACTGGCTGACAGGCCAAGTCGGTCGACCGGACCGGTCGACCGCACCATAGGCCGGTCGACCGGGACGGTCGACCGACGTGCACAAGTCTGTGCACGTTTTGGAGTCTCTGGGACGGTCGACCGGGCCGGTCGACCGAGTTGAGAGCTCTGCTCTCGGGTTTTATCGGTCGACCGGGCCGGTCGACCGCTTTTGCCCAACGGTCATAATTCTGACCGTTGGCGGTCGACCGGACCGGTCGACCGACAGTCTGTCAGACTGCCAACTCAGCCTAACGGCTAGTTTTGTATATGGGCTATATAAACCCCATCTCTTTGGGGATTTTGGCAAAGTTTTTTAAGGAGAAAAATTTCTGGTTTCTAGAGGTTTTAAAAATAGGTTAAAAACAATTTCTTTTTGTCTTATTTTCTCTGAAAAAAGCTCCCCAACAAATCTCCAAAAATCTGTTAAAGCTGAAAAAGAAACAGATTTTTCAGAACTGCCCAAAGAGGAAAGAGCCGTTGCCTTGTTGCAGGCTTGGCGGTCGACCGGTCCGGTCGACCGCCAGCCCTGCTGGAAAGAGCCGTTGGCTCTCGGTCGACCGGTCCGGTCGACCGACCCAAAAGGAGGAAACACAGTTTCCTTCTTCCGGTCGACCGGTCCGGTCGACCGAAATATCCCGAGAGCAATCTGCTCTCCGTCGGTCGACCGGTCCGGTCGACTGACGGACATGCACAAACAGTGCATGTCCAGACACATCGCCGGTCGACCGGGCCGGTCGACCGATGTTGCCTGAAACTGAAAAACTGGGAGAGTTGCTTCTTCGGTTTTGGTAACAATCCTTTACTCCCATTTATTGTTTACATGCTTTCCATACTTTAATGTTTATAGCATGTTTTTGATGTCTATGGATTAGTATGTTCATTCCATGTTTATTAGATCCTTGACATACATGTATAGTATTTGAGACACATATGCTTATATGAACCCATATTTAGTGTTCTCACTTTTGTTTAAGCTATAATGTACATCATGAATCTAATACATGTGAATTTACATAGTAATCATGTTTTAGTTTTATCATGGTGACTTTTATATTTGTTTTGATGCTTCATATTTTGAATATATGTTTAGATGTTAGTTTTCATTAAGACTAGTTATATATTTGTACATATGATGGGCTACAAACAAATCTATATATGTTTGGGATTGAATGCTTGTTTGTTCCCATTAGATGTGCTAGTATAGTCTAGTTTTGATGATTCATACATTTTAAACTTGTATTCCATTTTTGGTATTTGTTTTTATGATTATGAGTTTTCATTTCATGTATATGTGTATTTTGCCAAACTTGAAGATATACATGTACACCCCTTGAGTCATTTGCCTTTCATGCAAATATCTATTATGGACTCAAAGTGTGTTTAAGGGATATGTATGTATACTTCTTGTGTTGACAATTCATACATATACCTTGAAATGAAATTTGTTGTGATGAAGATTTAGATTTTCATGTTTTGATGTTTTTGTGTCAATATTTAACTTCATGTATATGTCTATCTTGTTCAAACTAATCTTATACATATACATCTTTTTGAGCCACGTGCCTTCATGAATATTCATTTAGTGGACTCGTTGAGTTTTGGATATGTATGTATATTTTAGCTTGTATTAGACATACATATGCCTTGAAGATTAAATAAGGAGTTTTATATGATTTTTCATATTTTTGATGGAATTATGTTTTAAGGAATAATTGAGCTTAATGAAATATTTTTCATGATCTTCACATATTATTTGTACACTCATATCTATTGCTCATGTTTTGTTTCTCATGAGTTATGCTTTATTGGTTAGAGTGATGATTATCATGTGAATTTCAATTTTGTTTTATTCCTTACTTGAAGGATTTCTTGCTAGTTAACAAGTTTTCCATTTAACTAGTTGCGGTGTTCTTCATTTTGGTAGTGATTTTCAAACAAAACTACATTTTCAAATCTATCTTTGAAAACCCCTACCATCCAAGGGCGGTAGGATGGGAGATCATGTTCATGTATGCCCTAAATTGAAAATCTTTAAAACTTGAATTATGATTGGGTGGTAGATAATATGATGTATACACTTGAACTTATTGTTATGTCAATTGGTATCATTGAACTCTTTCAATTGGTATCATTTTGATCTTCTTGTATACTCATATATGTTTTGTATGTATGTATGCTTTAAATTCCAAGTATATCAATTTCTATTGGTATCTATCTTTCATACATATATATGTTTGTGTTTATGCTAGTGCTTGAGTTTCAATTTTGTTTAAATTGATTACTTTTAAATTGTTATCAAGACTATGCATGTCTTTAGTTTGTTTTTCATAAAGGGGGAGAAAATTTGATTTTGTATTTCAATTGGTATTTGTACTCCCACTCTTTATGATTAAAAGTTGTTATTTTGAACATATGATATCAACATCAAATTTGTTTATATATTTTCAAAATGAAATATATTCTTACAATTGGTATCAAAATTTGTGTTTAGACATTCAAAATTTGTTATGTTGTTTTACAATTGGTAATTTGTTATGTTTAATTACAATTGGTATTTTCAAAATTTTGTTTAAAGAAAATATTCAAAGTTTTGATTTGTATTTCCTATATGCAAGGAGAGCTTAACATCTCTCTTACATATAGATTCATGTTGAGTATATTATAAATTGAGGAGCTTGACAACTCTTCTTTATATGATATACGTGTGTAGGGGGAGCTTCACATCTCCTCTTATGCATTACATAATATGTGTTATGTGAATTGGGGCTTGTCATCCCTTCTTCATGTAATGCATATGTGTAGGGAAGCTAACTTAGCGTCTTCCTCTTCATGAATGTATATAGCATATAACATATATTGATTCTTGTTTATTGGTATCAAGATGCTTCATTGACATATTTTTAATTGATATCGTGTTTGTAGTCACCCCTTATTGATTTTGTTTTTTGTTTTAGACAAAAAGGGGGAGAACATTGTTTGCATTGTTTTGATTGACAAAAAGGGGGAGAAAGATTTTTACCCCTCATTTTATCTATGGTTTTGATTATTTACCCCTTTGTTGATGATTGACAAAAGGGGGAGAAGTATTTGAGTTTTATATGCATACTTATGTTTTATATGCATATATTTTGTTTTAATATCAAGAATATTAAGTTTAATTGATATATAGAGTTTGCTTTGTAATGGTATCTAGAGCTTATTTTGTTTTGAATATTCCATTTGATATCTAGAACCATTTATTGTTTATGCATACGCATGTTTCATGTTTAATATTCATTGCATATATTTATTGTTTATCCCTATGCATGAGTTAAGGGGGAGCTTCCTTGAAGCTTATCTTTAATCCATGCATATATAACTCCATGAGTTTTGTCATCATCAAAAAGGGGGAGATTGTTGGCCCAATGGCCTTCCACTCTAGTTTTGATGATGATCAACACTCATGTAGTTATGTTTACTAATATTCTTGTGTTTCTAAGTTTCAGATCATTAACAGGATATTAGGTTGGTGATTAGCTTCAACAAGATGATTAGAAGCTATTCATGATGATTCCGGTGCCAAAGCTTAAAGATCATACCTTTGCACTTGGAGGATCACGCGTTTGGGATCGAGTCTACTTGAAGATGAAGATCGTCAAGAAGACTTAGGTATCCTAGTTTAGATAGAGTTTTAGATCCATTTGTAAAGCTTAGTTTAGTTGATATGCTCAAGTGAACACAAAACACACACGTTTTATGATTTGATATTTGGTTTTTATGAATAGTTGATCAAAACAAGTTTACATATGTTATATGTATAGTAGATGTTTTCTATTTATACATACATGCTTTAACTTGGTAAACAAACTTATTTTGATATCCCTATTCATGTTTTGGAAAAATTAAGTTTGACAAAATACAAGGTTTTGTTTTTGATAAAATTTGCAAGACTCAAAAATGAATTGATATGTTGATATATTGTCTTGAAATTTTTATCACATGTTTATGTTTCAACATAAAATGATAAAACAAGTTTTAGAAAAACATATTTTTTAGAAAAACAGTTTTTATTGTGATTAAAACTATTTTTTTGATTTACTGTGAATTTATGAGATTTTTATTGAGTGAAAAGACCTATTTTCAAATCCCGTATCTGTGCAGAACTGAGGACTGGCTGACAGGCCAAGTCGGTCGACCGGACCGGTCGACCGCACCATAGGCCGGTCGACCGGGACGGTCGACCGACGTGCACAAGTCTGTGCACGTTTTGGAGTCTCTGGGCCGGTCGACCGGGCCGGTCGACCGAGTTGAGAGCTCTGCTCTAGGGTTTTATCGGTCGACCGGGCCGGTCGACCGCTTTTGCCCAACGGTCATAATTCTGACCGTTGGCGGTCGACCGGACCGGTCGACCGGCAGTCTGTCAGACTGCCAACTCAGCCTAACGGCTAGTTTTGTATAGGGGCTATATAAACCCCATCTCTTTGGGGATTTTGGCAAAGTTTTTTAAGGAGAAAAATTTCTGGTTTCTAGAGGTTTTAAAAATAGGTTAAAAACAATTTCTTTTTGTCTTATTTTCTCTGAAAAAAGCTCCCCAACAAATCTCCAAAAATCTGTTAAAGCTGAAAAAGAAATAGATTTTTCAGAACTGCCCAAAGAGGAAAGAGCCGTTGCCTTGTTGCAGGCTTGGCGGTCGACCGGTCCGGTCGACCGCCAGCCCTGCTGGAAAGAGCCGTTGGCTCTCGGTCGACCGGTCCGGTCGACCGACCCAAAAGGAGGAAACACAGTTTCCTTCTTCCGGTCGACCGGTCCGGTCGACCGAAATATCCCGAGAGCAATCTGCTCTCCGTCGGTCGACCGGTCCGGTCGACCGACGGACATGCACAAACAGTGCATGTCCAGACACATCGCCGGTCGACCGGGCCGGTCGACCGATGTTGCCTGAAACTGAAAAACTGGGAGAGTTGCTTCTTCGGTTTTGGTAACAATCCTTTACTCCCATTTATTGTTTACATGCTTTCCATGCTTTAATGTTTATAGCATGTTTTTGATGTCTATGGATTAGTATGTTCATTCCATGTTTATTAGATCCTTGACATACATGTATAGTATTTGAGACACATATGCTTATATGAACCCATATTTAGTGTTCTCACTTTTGTTTAAGCTATAATGTACATCATGAATCTAATACATGTGAATTTACATAGTAATCATGTTTTAGTTTTATCATGGTGACTTTTATATTTGTTTTGATGCTTCATATTTTGAATATATGTTTAGATGTTAGTTTTCATTAAGACTAGTTATATATTTGTACATATGATGGGCTACAAACAAATCTATATATGTTTGGGATTGAATGCTTGTTTGTTCCCATTAGATGTGCTAGTATAGTCTAGTTTTGATGATTCATACATTTTAAACTTGTATTCCATTTTTGGTATTTGTTTTTATGATTATGAGTTTTCATTTCATGTATATGTGTATTTTGCCAAACTTGAAGATATACATGTACACCCCTTGAGTCATTTGCCTTTCATGCAAATATCTATTATGGACTCAAAGTGTGTTTAAGGGATATGTATGTATACTTCTTGTGTTGACAATTCATACATATACCTTGAAATGAAATTTGTTGTGATGAAGATTTAGATTTTCATGTTTTGATGTTTTTGTGTCAATATTTAACTTCATGTATATGTCTATCTAGTTCAAACTAATCTTATACATATACATCTTTTTGAGCCACGTGCCTTCATGAATATTCATTTAGTGGACTCGTTGAGTTTTGGATATGTATGTATATTTTAGCTTGTATTAGACATACATATGCCTTGAAGATTAAATAAGGAGTTTTATATGATTTTTCATATTTTTGATGGAATTATGTTTTAAGGAATAATTGAGCTTAATGAAATATTTTTCATGATCTTCACATATTATTTGTACACTCATATCTATTGCTCATGTTTTGTTTCTCATGAGTTATGCTTTATTGGTTAGAGTGATGATTATCATGTGAATTTCAATTTTGTTTTATTCCTTGCTTGAAGGATTTCGTGCTAGTTAACAAGTTTTCCATTTAACTAGTTGCGGTGTTCTTCATTTTGGTAGTGATTTTCAAACAAAACTACATTTTCAAATCTATCTTTGAAAACCCCTACCATCCAAGGGCGGTAGGATGGGAGATCATGTTCATGTATGCCCTAAATTGAAAATCTTTAAAACTTGAATTATGATTGGGTGGTAGATAATATGATGTATACACTTGAACTTATTGTTATGTCAATTGGTATCATTGAACTCTTTCAATTGGTATCATTTTGATCTTCTTGTATACTCATATATGTTTTGTATGTATGTATGCTTTAAATTCCAAGTATATCAATTTCTATTGGTATCTATCTTTCATACATATATATGTTTGTGTTTATGCTAGTGATTGAGTTTCAATTTTGTTTAAATTGATTACTTTTAAATTGTTATCAAGACTATGCATGTCTTTAGTTTGTTTTTCATAAAGGGGGAGAAAATTTGATTTTGTATTTCAATTGGTATTTGTACTCCCACTCTTTATGATTAAAAGTTGTTATTTTGAACATATGATATCAACATCAAATTTGTTTATATATTTTCAAAATGAAATATATTCTTACAATTGGTATCAAAATTGTGTTTAGACATTCAAAATTTGTTATGTTGTTTTACAATTGGTAATTTGTTATGTTTAATTACAATTGGTATTTTCAAAATTTTGTTTAAAGAAAATATTCAAAGTTTTGATTTGTATTTCCTATATGCAAGGAGAGCTTAACATCTCTCTTACATATAGATTCATGTTGAGTATATTATAAATTGAGGAGCTTGACAACTCTTCTTTATATGATATACGTGTGTAGGGGGAGCTTCACATCTCCTCTTATGCATTACATAATATGTGTTATGTGAATTGGGGCTTGTCATCCCTTCTTCATGTAATGCATATGTGTAGGGAAGCTAACTTAGCGTCTTCCTCTTCATGAATGTATATAGCATATAACATATATTGATTCTTGTTTATTGGTATCAAGATGCTTCATTGACATATTTTTAATTGATATCATGTTTGTAGTCACCCCTTATTGATTTTGTTTTTTGTTTTAGACAAAAAGGGGGAGAACATTGTTTGCATTGTTTTGATTGACAAAAAGGGGGAGAAAGATTTTTACCCCTCATTTTATCTATGGTTTTGATTGTTTACCCCTTTGTTGATGATTGACAAAAGGGGGAGAAGTATTTGAGTTTTATATGCATACTTATGTTTTATATGCATATATTATGTTTTAATATCAAGAATATTAAGTTTAATTGATATATAGAGTTTGCTTTGTAATTGGTATCTAGAGCTTATTTTGTTTTGAATATTCCATTTGATATCTAGAACCATTTATTGTTTATGCATACGCATGTTTCATGTTTAATATTCATTGCATATATTTATTGTTTATCCCTATGCATGAGTTAAGGGGGAGCTTCCTTGAAGCTTATCTTTAATCCATGCATATATAACTCCATGAGTTTTGTCATCATCAAAAAGGGGGAGATTGTTGGCCCAATGGCCTTCCACTCTAGTTTTGATGATGATCAACACTCATGTAGTTATGTTTACTAATATTCTTGTGTTTCTAAGTTTCAAATCATTAACAGGATATTAGGTTGGTGATTAGCTTCAACAAGATGATTAGAAGCTATTCATGATGATTCCGGTGCCAAAGCTTAAAGATCATACCTTTGCACTTGGAGGATCACGCGTTTGGGATCGAGTCTACTTGAAGATGAAGATCGTCAAGAAGACTTAGGTATCCTAATTTAGATAGAGTTTTAGATCCATTTGTAAAGCTTAGTTTAGTTGATATGCTCAAGTGAACACAAAACACACACGTTTTATGATTTGATATTTGGTTTTTATGAATAGTTGATCAAAACAAGTTTACATATGTTATATGTATAGTAGATGTTTTCTATTTATACATACATGCTTTAACTTGGTAAACAAACTTATTTTGATATCCCTATTCATGTTTTGGAAAAATTAAGTTTGACAAAATACAAGGTTTTGTTTTTGATAAAATTTGCAAGACTCAAAAATGAATTGATATGTTGATATATTGTCTTGAAATTTTTATCACATGTTTATGTTTCAACATAAAATGATAAAACAAGTTTTAGAAAAACATATTTTTAGAAAAACAGTTTTTATTGTGATTAAAACTATTTTTTTGATTTACTGTGAATTTATGATATTTTTATTGAGTGAAAAGACCTATTTTCAAATCCCGTATCTGTGCAGAACTGAGGACTGGCTGACAGGCCAAGTCGGTCGACCGGACCGGTCGACCGCACCATAGGCCGGTCGACCGGGACGGTCGACCGACGTGCACAAGTCTGTGCACGTTTTGGAGTCTCTGGGCCGGTCGACCGTGCCGGTCGACCGAGTTGAGAGCTCTGCTCTCGGGTTTTATCGGTCGACCGGGCCGGTCGACCGCTTTTGCCCAACGGTCATAATTCTGACCGTTGGCGGTCGACCGGACCGGTCGACCGGCAGTCTGTCAGACTGCCAACTCAGCCTAACGGCTAGTTTTGTATAGGGGCTATATAAACCCCATCTCTTTGGGGATTTTGGCAAAGTTTTTTAAGGAGAAAAATTTCTGGTTTCTAGAGGTTTTAAAAATAGGTTAAAAACAATTTCTTTTTGTCTTATTTTCTCTGAAAAAAGCTCCCCAACAAATCTCCAAAAATCTGTTAAAGCTGAAAAAGAAACAGATTTTTCAGAACTGCCCAAAGAGGAAAGAGCCGTTGCCTTGTTGCAGGCTTGGCGGTCGACCGGTCCGGTCGACCGCCAGCCCTGCTGGAAAGAGCCGTTGGCTCTCGGTCGACCGGTCCGGTCGACCGACCCAAAAGGAGGAAACACAGTTTCCTTCTTCCGGTCGACCGGTCCGGTCGACCGAAATATCCCGAGAGCAATCTGCTCTCCGTCGGTCGACCGGTCCGGTCGACCGACGGACATGCACAAACAGTGCATGTCCAGACACATCGCCGGTCGACCGGGCCGGTCGACCGATGTTGCCTGAAACTGAAAAACTGGGAGAGTTGCTTCTTCGGTTTTGGTAACAATCCTTTACTCCCATTTATTGTTTACATGCTTTCCATGCTTTAATGTTTATAGCATGTTTTTGATGTCTATGGATTATTATGTTCATTCCATGTTTATTAGATCCTTGACATACATGTATAGTATTTGAGACACATATGCTTATATGAACCCATATTTAGTGTTCTCACTTTTGTTTAAGCTATAATGTACATCATGAATATAATACATGTGAATTTACATAGTAATCATGTTTTAGTTTTATCATGGTGACTTTTATATTTGTTTTGATGCTTCATATTTTGAATATATGTTTAGATGTTAGTTTTCATTAAGACTAGTTATATATTTGTACATATGATGGGCTACAAACAAATCTATATATGTTTGGGATTGAATGCTTGTTTGTTCCCATTAGATGTGCTAGTATAGTCTAGTTTTGATGATTCATACATTTTAAACTTGTATTCCATTTTTGGTATTTGTTTTTATGATTATGAGTTTTCATTTCATGTATATGTGTATTTTGCCAAACTTGAAGATATACATGTACACCCCTTGAGTCATTTGCCTTTCATGCAAATATCTATTATGGACTCAAAGTGTGTTTAAGGGATATGTATGTATACTTCTTGTGTTGACAATTCATACATATACCTTGAAATGAAATTTGTTGTGATGAAGATTTAGATTTTCATGTTTTGATGTTTTTGTGTCAATATTTAACTTCATGTATATGTCTATCTAGTTCAAACTAATCTTATACATATACATCTTTTTGAGCCACGTGCCTTCATGAATATTCATTTAGTGGACTCGTTGAGTTTTGGATATGTATGTATATTTTAGCTTGTATTAGACATACATATGCCTTGAAGATTAAATAAGGAGTTTTATATGATTTTTCATATTTTTGATGGAATTATGTTTTAAGGAATAATTGAGCTTAATGAAATATTTTTCATGATCTTCACATATTATTTGTACACTCATATCTATTGCTCATGTTTTGTTTCTCATGAGTTATGCTTTATTGGTTAGAGTGATGATTATCATGTGAATTTCAATTTTGTTTTATTCCTTGCTTGAAGGATTTCGTGCTAGTTAACAAGTTTTCCATTTAACTAGTTGCGGTGTTCTTCATTTTGGTAGTGATTTTCAAACAAAACTACATTTTCAAATCTATCTTTGAAAACCCCTACCATCCAAGGGCGGTAGGATGGGAGATCATGTTCATGTATGCCCTAAATTGAAAATCTTTAAAACTTGAATTATGATTGGGTGGTAGATAATATGATGTATACACTTGAACTTATTGTTATGTCAATTGGTATCATTGAACTCTTTCAATTGGTATCATTTTGATCTTCTTGTATACTCATATATGTTTTGTATGTATGTATGCTTTAAATTTCAAGTATATCAATTTCTATTGGTATCTATCTTTCATACATATATATGTTTGTGTTTATGCTAGTGCTTGAGTTTCAATTTTGTTTAAATTGATTACTTTTAAATTGTTATCAAGACTATGCATGTCTTTAGTTTGTTTTTCATAAAGGGGGAGAAAATTTGATTTTGTATTTCAATTGGTATTTGTACTCCCACTCTTTATGATTAAAAGTTGTTATTTTGAACATATGATATCAACATCAAATTTGTTTATATATTTTCAAAATGAAATATATTCTTACAATTGGTATCAAAATTTGTGTTTAGACATTCAAAATTTGTTATGTTGTTTTACAATTGGTAATTTGTTATGTTTAATTACAATTGGTATTTTCAAAATTTGTGTTAAAGAAAATATTCAAAGTTTTGATTTGTATTTCCTATATGCAAGGAGAGCTTAACATCTCTCTTACATATAGATTCATGTTGAGTATATTATAAATTGAGGAGCTTGACAACTCTTCTTTATATGATATACGTGTGTAGGGGGAGCTTCACATCTCCTCTTATGCATTACATAATATGTGTTATGTGAATTGGGGCTTGTCATCCCTTCTTCATGTAATGCATATGTGTAGGGAAGCTAACTTAGCGTCTTCCTCTTCATGAATGTATATAGCATATAACATATATTGATTCTTGTTTATTGGTATCAAGATGCTTCATTGACATATTTTTAATTGATATCATGTTTGTAGTCACCCCTTATTGATTTTGTTTTTTGTTTTAGACAAAAAGGGGGAGAACATTATTTGCATTGTTTTGATTGACAAAAAGGGGGAGAAAGATTTTTACCCCTCATTTTATCTATGGTTTTGATTGTTTACCCCTTTGTTGATGATTGACAAAAGGGGGAGAAGTATTTGAGTTTTATATGCATACTTATGTTTTATATGCATATATTATGTTTTAATATCAAGAATATTAAGTTTAATTGATATATAGAGTTTGCTTTGTAATTGGTATCTAGAGCTTATTTTGTTTTGAATATTCCATTTGATATCTAGAACCATTTATTGTTTATGCATACGCATGTTTCATGTTTAATATTCATTGCATATATTTATTGTTTATCCCTATGCATGAGTTAAGGGGGAGCTTCCTTGAAGCTTATCTTTAATCCATGCATATATAACTCCATGAGTTTTGTCATCATCAAAAAGGGGGAGATTGTTGGCCCAATGGCCTTCCACTCTAGTTTTGATGATGATCAACACTCATGTAGTTATGTTTACTAATATTCTTGTGTTTCTAAGTTTCAGATCATTAACAGGATATTAGGTTGGTGATTAGCTTCAACAAGATGATTAGAAGCTATTCATGATGATTCCGGTGCCAAAGCTTAAAGATCATACCTTTGCACTTGGAGGATCACGCGTTTGGGATCGAGTCTACTTGAAGATGAAGATCGTCAAGAAGACTTAGGTATCCTAGTTTAGATAGAGTTTTAGATCCATTTGTAAAGCTTAGTTTAGTTGATATGCTCAAGTGAACACAAAACACACACGTTTTATGATTTGATATTTGGTTTTTATGAATAGTTGATCAAACAAGTTTACATATGTTATATGTATAGTAGATGTTTTCTATTTATACATACATGCTTTAACTTGGTAAACAAACTTATTTTGATATCCCTATTCATGTTTTGGAAAAATTAAGTTTGACAAAATACAAGGTTTTGTTTTTGATAAAATTTGCAAGACTCAAAAATGAATTGATATGTTGATATATTGTCTTGAAATTTTTATCACATGTTTATGTTTCAACATAAAATGATAAAACAAGTTTTAGAAAAACATATTTTTTAGAAAAACAGTTTTTATTGTGATTAAAACTATTTTTTTGATTTACTGTGAATTTATGGGATTTTTATTGAGTGAAAAGACCTATTTTCAAATCCCGTATCTGTGCAGAACTGAGGACTGGCTGACAGGCCAAGTCGGTCGACCGGACCGGTCGACCGCACCATAGGCCGGTCGACCGGGACGGTCGACCGACGTGCACAAGTCTGTGCACGTTTTGGAGTCTCTGGGACGGTCGACCGGGCCGGTCGACCGCTTTTGCCCAACGGTCATAATTCTGACCGTTGGCGGTCGACCGGACCGGTCGACCGGCAGTCTGTCAGACTGCCAACTCAGCCTAACGGCTAGTTTTGTATAGGGGCTATATAAACCCCATCTCTTGGGGATTTTGGCAAAGTTTTTTAAGGAGAAAAATTTCTGGTTTCTAGAGGTTTTAAAACAAGTTTTCAAAAGTGTTTGGGGCTTTAATTCTTCAATCTTTATTGTTTTAGGTTTTGGAAAAATCAAAGAAAAGAATATTTTTGGAGATTTGTCTTGGTTTTCATTCTATATCTTTTGGAAGGATTTTCCCAAGTGATTTTCTTTGTTGCTAGTTTTCCAAACACCTAGTTTTCCACACTTGAGCTATCTTCTATCCTAAACTATTAGGATCTTGTTTTTGTGAAAAAGATAAGAGAAAAAGAAAGAGAAGTGTTTGAGGTTGTTTGTTGTAAACCTCATTGTTGTAAACACCCTTATACTTGTGAATCCCTCTTCGGTAGAGGTGATCGGGTGATTGTGTTGTGGATCCCTCTTAGGTAGAGGTGATAGTGTTTGGTTGTGAGCCTCTTCGGTAAAGGTGTGTGGATTGGTTGTTGTATTGGCTACGGGCCTAACCCCTCGGTTGTGAGGAGGTTGTTGTTGAGAGAGGAGTTTGGTACTCCTAGAGTTGTAAGAAATCCTCTTTGGTAGAGGTTCCCTCGGTGGGAGTTGAGATAGTGGAAATCCTACACGGTGGTGTAGGCGGGGATGTAGAGCAAGGTGCTCGAACCTCGAAACAAATCTTGGTGTTTGCGTTTTGATCCATTGTCTCTCTAACTCTCTCTCTTATAATTGTGCAAAGCATCATACTCATCATCATATCATATTTGTTTGTGTTGAGCATAACTCATATTGTCATATCATATTGCTTGTGTTGCCTTGCATTATTTCATATTGCTATATCCTTTATTGCTTGGCTTGATTGTGTGTGCACATTGCTTGGATTGCTTGTGTGTGTGTGCCTAACTTATACTCATCCAACAAGAGCTTCACATAGCACCTCAACCCATTTCAAGGGGAATCAAGGGGAGTTAGTCCAGAGCCTCGCAAGGGGAATTCGGCTACACTTGTTGTATTGTGTTTGTTTGTGCATAATTTGCATTAGCTTCCGTCATTTAGCGCACTTAGCTTGCATTAAGTTTCTTAGATTAGCACTTACACCTATTCACCCCCCTCTAGGTGTTTTTCACTTCCAACTCTAAATGCTCACACTCACTCTCTGGCTCAGTAGAACCTCGAACTGCTTTCCCCTTCTTCTTCTTCTTAATTCTCTCAGGACATTTCGATGGGAACATGCCCATAAAATTCTTGAACTCGTCTTGAAAAGCTCCTATAACCCATTACCCACTAAGTTCAAGATGGATTCCTCACTAATGAGTGGCCCATGGGCTGACCACTGGCTCTCCCCCTGCACTCTCTATCAGAATAATAGGCATCCACCATCTTATCCTTCTTACAAGGAACTCGTTCAAGCACCTGATCGTGACCATTGAGCCCCAAACAAAACCCTTAGATATCAGCCTAACTTCATCGATCACTGAAGAGTCCATCCCAGCCTCATGAGCCCCCTCATCAAATAAAGGATCCACCAAATTCTACTCCACATGAAAACAACCCACTCCACTCACTCACGAGGACCACCACCCACCCACTGGGCCAACATTCTTACTATCAGCTGCCCTAATAGAAGTCCAAATGAAGCCCACTCCCATCACCACTGTTGGGTTCGAGTCTGTGTTAACTACAGACCCGCAACCGGCAAAGCTATCCACACGTGTGAAACAATTTGAATTTGAGTTGCTCCTAGAGTTATGCCCACGATCGTCGCACCTGTCACCTCGCACGTCCCGTCCATTGACCCCGACTCTAGCCTGGCCAACGACCGGCGTGGACTTCAAGGCAACCTTCCCTAAAACTTGACGGTCACCAAAATGTGTCGCTGATGAATAGTCACCTGGCCTGTCTGATGAGATGCTGACACTTTCGCGCTCGCCATCAGTTTTGCATCAACAGTCGCCTTCTCATCCAATAAACGCCTCCAACTCGCATGCTCTGTCGTGCTACAGTGGTCATAAGAAATAGAGCCACAACCAAAAAATGAGGCAGTAGGCATTATTTTCCATTAAAAAATGATTGTGAAAAACTTACAAGAAGAATCGAGGAGCAAAATTACAAGTAATTCTTTAAAAAAATTATAAGAAGATCTCCTCTGAGATTTCTAAGGAAGTATGCCGATAGGAATCTAATCAGCACGCTATTACTTTATCCCATTGATGATGCAATCGGTCAGTTGTTCAAGTCTTCTTAGGAGAATTTTTTTTTTCTCGCCTGGTTCTGAAAATCCTTCGAAGATGGAAGACTTTAAGTGTTAAGAGAGAGTTAAATCTCTAGAGCTTTGGAAGCTTGAAAGTAAGAAGATTTCCTTTGCTAAAGGTCTCTTAGATCTTCCCTTCTCTTTTTCTAGCCACCACTTCATTTTGCAAGGGGCTATTTATAACCAAACAGGGGTGTAACCGCCCCCTTGCATTCAGCAAGGCTGAATCAACCCGCTAGCTTCACGCCAGGCTTGACATAGCCTTGTGACGAAGCTAAAAGAGAGCTTCTGGCGAAGCTAGGGTGTTGGAACCTGCTTGCAAGTCTCCACTTATTGTGGGACCAAATTGGGCGGGTATAACCGCCTACTAAGGTAACTAACTCAACTATTAGAAGTGGAGTTACAACTGCTAATCCCCACATAAGGGATTTAAAAACGGTCAGATAACCTGTTAGAGTTCACAACATAACTTTGTTTGAGCTTCACGTGAAGCTAACCTCCAGCATGGCAATAGCTTTGCGCGAAGTTACTTTTGACAGCCCCGCATGGAGCTAGCTCCTATGCGGAGTGAAATCAAACTTCATACGAAGTTGGCTTGTCCCAGATGGGGACTTTGATAATGGTGATTAAATCACCTGAAAAGAGCTCTAAGTAGAGATACATATAGCTTCGTGCGAAGCTAGTTCGGAGAAGCTTCATGCAAAGCTAATAAAGCTTGCCTTGAGCGAGGATAAACTCAGCGCTCCTCGATTTTTTTCTGAGCGTCAACAAAACTCCCTTCAAAGTTTTCGTGAATGTGTAATGGATTGGTACAAATTTTGAAACACTTTGAACCTGAAGCCAGATACCTAGTCGCTTAGGTTAGGAAAATTCACTTGGTGCAACTGTACACTGATTTAGGTAACCAGATTGGTTTTAATTTCAACGGAGCTAAGATGAAGCTTCAGGTGAAGATAAGGATGGGCTCTCAATGGAGCTAAAATAAAGCTTCAAGCAAATCTAAGGATGAGCTCTCAGCGGAGTTGGAGTAAAACTTTAGGCGAAGCTAAAAACGAGCTCTCAGGGGAACTAACAAAGCTTCCTGCAAAGCTAAAGAAAGCGTCTGAGCAAAGTTAACTAACTTTGCCACCTTATGTTTTTCAGCTGTCGTTTCAAATTAATTTGAAATAACAGTTTGCACTCCTTTTGAGGAGGCGAAACTTGACGTTGAGCGTCTATCAAAGCCCAAGGGCTGCATCAAGGAAGTCATCTTCTCTATTTTAACTTCATGTTTTCTCAGAGATAGCATATCTCTTTCTTCTTTATCTCTTCACAAGCCCAGAACTTTTTTAGACTAAACCTCCTCTCTCAGATCAGTTTTGTGATCTCATGGCCCCCAAGCAATGTCCAGGAAAAGAGGTCGCCACATCTGCAACGGCGGTGGCCGCTCCACCGGTCGTCCAACATCCCATTGTTAGTAGGACTTTCATCCTTTTTTCAGAGATTTTTTCCTCTTTTGAAAGCCAATTCGGCTAAATCCCTCATGGGTAGGGAGTTTAACTCCCTTGATTTGTTTTATCATATTTTTTTAGGAAATTTATTTCTCTCTAATTTCATTGATCAAAAATTAGAAACCCATTGGTTTTTTCTCCAGGCTTCCAGGCGAAGCTAGCACTTGGTGTCTTTCGCATTTTCTGTGTCAGAGACGGAAGCTAAGCATCAGAGCAAAGTTGAATAAAGGGGGTTTACCCCTTTGGAGTTCCTTAGGTACGACTGCCACTTAAGCTTTCATGCGAAGCTAGTCCTTTGTGATTTTTTGCACTCTGCCTTTGTGCAGAGTGTGAAGATAAACTTTAGAGCGAAGCTGATGCTGAGATAGCTTCGCTTGAAAAGCGAAGCTATACCATCCTTTGTGACTTTTTGCACTCCACCTTTGTGCAAAGTGTGAAGCTAAACTTCGGAGCGAAGCTGATGCTGAGCTAGCTTAGCTTGAAAAGTGAACCTATGCCTGTCTTTTCTGATTTTTTGCACTCTATCTTTGTGCAGAGTGCGAAGTTAAATTTCGAAGTGAAGCTGATGCTAAGCTAGCTTCATTGAAAAAGTGAAGCTATGCCTTAGATTTTCCTGCATTCTTTTTCCTTTTTGTCCATAGGCTAACATATTTGCCATTTTTTAATTTTTTTTTTACAATGCAGTATACTCCCGGCCTGTTGAACAGTCTCTTCGGGTCAGCCAGGGGATTAGATGGGAACATCAGTCTGCAGTTCCAAGGGCAGACTTTCTTATTCAGTGAAAGGAACACTCCTGATCGTGACATCTTGATTCACACTGGAGACCAGCGCACGATGAGGAGTGTACTAACAACTGCTTCTCTAGAAGACCGTGATCGAAAGATCTACCGAAAGCCCGACTTTATGTTCAGGAATGCGGCGTCTGACATGGATTAGCAACTTTTAGCCAGGGAAGGGCAGTGGATCTTTACTCTGAATGGCGAGAAGTATTACCTTCCATCGAGCGAGTGTCACTTCCCACTATCCTTCTTCCAGTGTGTGACGAAGCCCAGAAAGATGAACTGGCAGGTGACCCGGACCACTGACTCGGCTCATGTGAGAGTTTTGACAGCTTCTTCATATGGTTACACCAGGGTAGGTCCCCCTCAGTATATGCTGGGCTGCACCCTGGAAACATTCTACAAGACATCCCAGTGGGGGAGAACCTGGCCATGGCCCAGAATTTTGGCAACCAGTTCTTAAAGGTCCACGACAATTATCCGGCGACGAACTTCAGAGCCCCGAGTTGGTTCATCCTCCCAAGGCCTGGTGGAAGAACTTGACCCAGTACATCCTAGCTTACTTGAGGGAGGACCTGGAAAGACTTGGACTTCCCGAAACTATTAGGGCTACATGCTACGGCATTCAAATTAGCGTTGCCAACTTCTATGCCATCCTCGAACTATACTGCCTAGCCACATGGACTCTCTTCACTCTCGTGGGCGAGCTGGATATGGCTTTGCATGAGATGTGGGAGGTCTCTACCTTGCCAATGTGATCTTTTCCCTACGAGGAATATTTCCCTTGCGAAGCGGAGCTGGTGTTGCTAGAGAAACAGGAGCCCACTTTATTTGAGACTTACAGAGAACTGATGTGCCACTTCTATATCTGCTTGGATGTGCACGATAGCTACAAGAGAAATTCGAACAGTCTAAAGAGTTGGGCAGATTTTTTGTTTCCCATTCTAGAAAAAGCTTCCGAAGAAGCTCGATTCGGGGTGGTAGAGGAGGACATCTTTTGGATGATGAGAGAGCATGACCATGAAGACATCCTTCTGGAAGAAGACAACGGTATCTATGAAAAGGGAGATACCTTTAAAAGTTTTCATCACCAAGCTCGCCAACCGATATCCCGGAAAGCGCTTTTGGCTGACTTTCTGTCAGTTTGGTCGAAAAGGTGCGTAGTGCTATCTCCTCCACACGATGCAATTCTCCCGACAGCACTGCTTTCGGCCGTTCACTTGGTGCACAGTCGCTCTCTCAGGCTACTTCCGGCCATAGTGTGCTGCATACAACATGGTCTTTGTTCGCTAATAGAGGCTTCTGTACACCACCCGCAACAAAGAGGGGCAAAGGAACAATTCTACCTTGCTATGGGCCGAACCCTAAAGTTGAAATGCCATATACATACCAGATGGCTTGATTTGCCCTGCACTGCCCAGCGATCATCTAACCTAGGGAAAAACCTCCGGAGGGTGTTCGGATCGCGCATCTTCGCTTGTTCGAAGGATCTTTGTAGGAGCGGATCTACGTGGCCAGGGTCTACAAACTGCTGTGCCGCCATGACGCGTACAGCCTTTACTGATGCTTCCCCTACATCCGAGATGCTGGCTACGGTGAAGAGTTCAAGGATGTCGGGGATGGTATGACATCACTGAGCCATGGAGTGTTCGAGTGGCTAGTGAGCATCAGGCCTTCCCACTTGGTGTACCAGAGCAGAGACATATGCTACTTGAAACCATATGTTCCTAGCCATTTCGCTCACTAGTTCGGATACGACCAGCTCTACGTCAGCAATCCAAACACCAGCTTGGCTTTCATGGGGAGCTTGACTGATGGTGCTCAAGCTTGGCGATATTTCATTGCCGGTTGCACCAAAGCATGATTGTGCATGCCATTGAGAACCCAAACCTGCTAATGACCTTGGGTTTCTGCCAATGGTACAAAATATGCAATTCCACCCCAATTGGGTTCAACATCAACTCCTCCAGTTTGAAGTGGATCTCTAAGAGAATGAAGCAAAAGGCAACCGAACAAGAGGAGGGTAAAATAGTTCGAGTGCTGGGACTTCTTGAGTTCATTGCTGAAATTGACAGTGAAGCTTCTGATGCTGAAAGCCCTCATTTTGAAGATGTTGCTAGCACCAAAGTACATCGGGATACTCCCGATGGGGTAGACACAGCCTTTATGGAGGAAGTGGAAATGGAAGAAGAGGAAGAGGAAAACCCAGACGTCTATTTCAAACGGAAGAGAAAGGGCAAACCTCGCAAAAGAAAGTGATGAAGAAGTCTCACCGACACACTCCAGTCATTGTGGAGAGCGAATCGGTTGCAATTATCCCTCCTCCAGCCCTTCTAGTTATAAAATTATCGACGCAAAGCATCTAAAAAAGTCATTCTAGACTTAGCTGAGATTAGTTCCTATTTGCAAGATGTTTAATTATTCTCTCTTCCCATGCAATTGACTTGTTAATTTGGGATGCAAGAACTGAGGTCGCAGGGGAAACAAGGAGATTGCGATGATCTATTGTTCACTTACAGGGAGGGTGACGAAGCCAGCTACTTCATCTCCGATGAACCTGAGTGTCGTGCCACTAGTATTGGTCCCTCCGATGCTGGCGAGGGCAAAGAAAGCCCAATGGCTTCGTGTTCAGGAGGATTGGTTGCGGAACCTGTGGCGAGTGTGACGGTTGAAGGAGAACCGGATATTGCTACAATTACTGAGGCTCTCAGGACTGATGAACATCTTCCTGGGCTAGCCTCTGGTAATTTGGCAGAAAGCGGTGCTTCTCTAATCACTGCTGGGGTCTCTGTTACCGAGCTAATCAAAATAAGCACCAACATCGAGGGAGCCCCCAAGGACATTGCTGACAAGATGATCAAGACTGGGGCCATGACTATCGTGGCTCCAACTCCTTTCAGTAACGCTATAGTAGCTTGTAAATAACCACCGCTTTTTGCTTACCTTTGACCTAATAAAATATTCTCACAGGTATTCTGTCTCTGGCCGCATCAACTTCGAAGGAGCCAGCGGATCTTTCAGAAGAGGTTAGGGAGGAGACAAGTACGTCGGCTACGCTAGATGCTGCGGAGTTGGATGCCTTGTATCGCGACTTGCCTTTTTACCAGCCGAAGTCTGTTGGTGACCTCGTAACGGCTGAGGACATGAGGGTTGTTCCTCCTCCCACGTTATCAATGGAACAAATTACATCTCCACTTGAATCGGCCGGTGAGATGACAGTGACTTCCACGATGCCGCTAGTTTTGACAACAACCAGTCTCAGGGTGATCACAAGCCCGATATCTCTGACATTGATCGTCGAGTTGGCTCTTTCTAGGGTAGTCACCAGCCCTACATCTCTCGTGGCCGGTTTACTGGTGTCGATGAAGACTCCCCCTCGGTTGCCAATGATTCCCCATCCATCTTAAATAATTACTTCTACCACTTCTTCTACTATTGTGATAGTGAAGCCAGTGGAAGGTTTGTCTTTGTGGATTACTCCCTCGCCGGGAGTAATCGAAATTAAGAAGAAATTTGTGAGAAATGGTTGACAGCTTTTATAAGAACTTGAAGAGATCCATTGCCTTGATTTTAAAGGGCTCAATCACTTCATGTGCAGCTCTGAAGGTGGTCCTCTCTCGCAATATAGAGAGTTTTCAAGATTTCGGAGGAGATGACCACGCTGCTTCCTTGGAGCTGTTGGTGGAGAACTTCGAGAGGGACGTAGGTGGTGGCGTCGCCTTAGTAGCTCAAACTTAACTCCATTAGTAGACGAAGAGCTTAAATGTCTCGCAGCTCAAATGCAGAAAGCTCACCTAGAGACACAGAAAGCAGTTGAGGCGGTATCTTTGGACTTAAAGTTCTTGGAGGCAAGAAAGGCAGAGATTGGTGACACTATTGATGCCTCCAACAGCGCTTTCCTCGATGTCAAGAAAAAGATTAAAAAGGCCAAAGAGATGATCAAAAGGGCCAATCTTCTCCTATCCAAGGCTGAACTGGTGCGTCTTGAGGAGATAGCTCAGTTGGAGTAGCTCAACACCCAGAACGTTGAAGTCCTGCAGCAGGAGATGGCGAAGTGGGCAACTCTGGCAGAGATCGAGGCTCACTTGTCACAAATAGCAAACTTCAACGAGGCTGATCTGAGGTTGCAGGCTTTCATCAGAGTTGTTGAAGAGAGAAAAAGCAGGCTGGCTACACTTGAAGAACGAATCAAGTCCTACGAGCACAATCGTAGCTTATAATTCATGTATCTTTTTTTTCTTTTGAATCAATTAAAAAGAATAATTTTATTTGACTCTTCTGTCGTGTCCCTACTTTCTTTATCTTCTAAGTTTGCAGTAGTTTTAGGTTTAAATTTAGCTCTCAAAAGAATCAGAATATTAACTAATCTATTCAGAGGTTTAAAACATAATAGAATTAGTTATTCAATAAATTACCACCAATAAGTTTGAGTAACGAATCGATTCAAATCTTCTTGGGGATGAAAAAGAAAATGAAGCGAACTTGACGATCTTTCTATTCAGAGGTAAATATTAACATAACAGATCAAAGACCATCAGGACATGAACTTATTGTGACAAACTGGACACCACAATAACACAATAGTTCCTACTGAACTGGAGAGTGAAGTCTGAAATTTGTCAGTTCAGAAGTGACAAACTTGACATTACTGGTTGAAGATTACCAGACTTAGAATTTTTGTTATTCAGAAGTGACGAACTGGACATAATGACAATACAATAGTCTGTACTGGACTAAGGAGAATGAGACTTAGCTTTCTTTCAATTCATAGGTGATAAACTGGACATGATCGATTGAGAAACCACTAATCTCAAAGCATTTGTTGTTCAGAGGTGACGAACTGGACATGACAGTAAAGCTTAAAAAGGGTGAACCTGGTTTTAGGGACCCATCTATTCAGAGGTTATCGATTGAATATGATAGATTAAGACACGCTAAATTCTAAGTCTGCTGTCAAAGGTAGTCGTATTAACTTGGCAGCTAGCCCACAAGGGACTGCAAGGGTGAATTGGATCTGGGCACCTATTGGCTTAGAGATGATTGACTGGACATGACCAACTAAGAGACACCGGCTCGCAATTCATTGTTCAGAGGTTTAATGTTAACATGACAGCAGAAGAAAAGTCCACAAAGGACTAAAGGATGAAGTTCAGGATTTGATTGGTTCAGATGTAGCAAACTAAACATGACCATTCAGAGACTACTGAATTCAGAGCCCTACCATTCAGAGGTGATAAACTAGACATGATGGTACAAAGAGGGAACCTGGCTATCTATCAATTCAGAGGTGACGAGCTGGGTGTGACCGATTAAGACACCGCCAAGTTTAGAATCCTACCGTTTAGAGGTGACGAACTGAACATAACGACAAGAATGAAAAGTCCCTACTGGACTGAAGATCGGGACTCGTTAGTTCAGAGATGATTAACTGGACATGAATGACTTAGAGACCGAATAAAATAGCAAGAATTCTTTATTTTTGAGGTAGAATGAAGAATTAGGTTGTAGACTTGACTGTTCAAGGATCTCCTACAGATATAACAACTTGAGTCAAGTCCGTTGCTCAGAGGTTTATTGTTAATGTGATAGCAAAAGGGATTGCCTTGTGATTTATGTAACTTTAAGCGGGCCTATCATTCTATGAAAGAGAATGACAAGTGAAGCTTTGATCTACCAGGAAAAATTAGAATCTTCTACTGGGGATATTAATTTTATCCGTCGGGGAATATGTCAGAGTCTCACTATCAGAGGTTTAATGTTAAAATGATAGGTTTGGCTTGTGATTCAATTTGTTAGGGAAATGAATATTGTTTTGTATCACCCTACCATTCCATAGACAGAAATTGGTAAGAGATTTTGAGGGGGAATCAAATGGAATCAGGCCCCTTAGAATTTTTAGCAAATTCTCAGTTGTCAACGGATTTGGTATGCCTTTACGAACCACCATTTGACTTGGGCTAGCCATGCTATTTCACTCAGAAGGATGAGTTGTTAAGAGTTTATAGGACTTAAAAGATAATATTTTCCTCCAGCTTTATTTACCGAAGGTTTCGGATCGTGTCACATAAAGTGAAGATTTCTGTATTCCACTGGTGACCTCTAAAATCTTGTTGGGGATTAAAGAGTTAAGAAGAACTCCATGGAAATAAGACTGGTGGTTTGGCATTCCCTGCTGAAATATCGTCTTTGGCCGATCAGGAGTAGGATCGAAATCAATTCCGCTTAGGGGCAAAAGATATTCCTTTGAGGAAGGAGAAACAATCAAATGATTATAATTTGAATGATCAGAGGTTTAATGTTAATATAGTCATAAGAAGTACTTATTTGATCAGAGGTGAGGTGTTAACGTGATCAAGGATAGTACTTCTTTAGGAATTTGCCATTAACTGGCATCATGAGTATGTCATCATCTGGAGTTGCTAGACGGTATGCCCCGTTTGAGTAGACTATTTCTATCACGAACGACCCTTCTCATTTTTATTGGAATTTGCTTTTGGTTTTGTGTGTCATGACCATAAGTCGTCTGATGGCTAAAACCAAGTTTCCTTTCTTTAACCTTCTTATTAAAAGCTTTCGAGATTCGAGCTTGGTGCAACTCAATGCGTTGTTGAGCTTGTAGTCGTTTCTCACCTAGGACTTTGAGTTCTTGAAGGCGTAGCCGATCGTTATCTTTCTTAGTCATATTGGTTGCTAAGGCAACCTGTAGCGACAACATCTGGATCTCTAAATATATGACTACTTCACAACCGTATACCAAAGAAAAGATGTGTTGCCTGTAGGGGTTCAGACCATAGTTTGTAGGCCCAAAGACATTCGCTGAGCTTCTCATTCCAATCTCGTTTGCTTGATGAAATGAATTTCTTGAGTAGCTTAATAATTATCTTGTTGAATGCATCCGCTAAACCGTTTGCAGGAGGATTATAAGCAGTTGAAGTCACATTCTAAATTCAGTATTCTAGCAGAACTGATAGAATACTTGGATAGCAAACTGGGGACCGCTGTCATGAATAATCCTCCTGGGGACACCAAATCGATGGATGATATGTTGCTTAATGAAATTAATCACGTTGAAAGTTTTGACTTCAATAAGTGGTATAGCTTCTGCCCACTTTGAGAAGTAGTTGGTTATCGCTAAGATGAGCCGATGACCTTTCTTCGACGGGGGGTTGATAGGTCCTATGACATCGATTCCCCAAGCTTCAAATGAGCATGAAACAACAGTTGGGTGAAGTAACTTCGGAGATTGGTGTATGAAGTCTGCGTGGATTTGACAGGCTTTATACTTTTTTGTATATTTGATCCCATCAGCTATCATGGTTGGCCAATAATAGTCGAGTTTGTGCAATCGATCCTTGAGTTTCGGACCTGGCTGATAAGCCCCGCATATACCATCATGTGCCTCTTTAAGCACTTCTTGTTCTTCAGAGTTAAATAGGTAATGAAGCAAGACACCGTCATACAAGCAGCGGCAAAGTGTTTTTACTAGTGGATCATAGTAAAAGCGGAGAGACCTTCGTCAAATAGAAGTGCTTTCTTAGGGTCGTTTGGTAATATGTCATGCAAGACATAGTCAATGATGGGAAACCGCCAGTCTTTAGGCTTGAAATCTATTGAGGTTGCATGAACTTCATTAGTTTCCAACGCATACTTCGGGCAGAAGAGGTGTCGAGCGGCCATTGTAAGATGATAAGTTGCATCAATGGGTAAGGCCAACGTAGCTGCCAGCGCAGCCAAAGCATCTGCCTTAGTATTTTAGAGAGGAGAGACATGACCGATGTAAAAGCCATCAAATGAATTGGCCATTTCGATGATTGCATGGTAATAAGATACCAAGTCTTCGTGCCTAACCTCGTATTCTCCTTTGACCTGATTGATGATCAGCTTTGAGTCACTATAGGCCTCAAGGTATCGTAACCCCAAATTGTGAGTAAACTGGAGACCAATAAGTAAGGCATTATATTTTGCTGCATTGTTAGAGCAAGGTGTTGTTAATGAAAATGCACGAGGAAGGACGTGATTTTGTGGTGAGACAAATACCATCCCCACACCGACAATTATTTTACCTTTGGGGCCTGTTCTTGATGCTCCATCAAAGAACATTTGCCACACCTCATCCTCTAAGGTCATATCGGTTTCAAAAACCTCATCTGGAATTTCTTCATGAAGTTTTGAGCTTTTCGAAACTGGTTGAGCTGCCAGAAAATCTACAAGGGCCTGACCCTTGATCGCCTTTTAGGGGACAAAGAGCATGTCGTATTGAGACAGGAGGATGGCCCACTTAGCTAACCTTGAATTCAGCGATCCTAGTTTTGTCATGAGAATATGTAAAGGATTAACTCTGAAAATGATATGTATGATTTGGTCAGCCAAGTAATGTCACGTCTTTAAGAAGGCGAAGACAAGAGCTAAACATTCCATAACAATAGGATTATACCGAGACTTAACTCCTATCAGGGTCCTGCTCAGATAATAAATGGCTTGTCCATGGCGTTCATCATTCTTTTGGGCTAGAAGAGCACTCAAAGAATGGTCCATAGCTCTTACATAGAGAAAGAATGATTTTCCTGTGGGAGCCACCAGGACTAAAGGCTTGGTGAGATATTCTTTAATATCTTTGAAAGCCTTTTGGCAGGCTTTATCCCATACAAAAGAAATGCTTTTTTTCATAAGCCGGGTGAATAATTGACAATGACCTGAGAGATTTACGATGAATCTTCAGATATAGGCCAACCTACCTTGTAGACCCCTAGGTTCCTTGAGATTCTTAGGTGGTTGTCTGCTCTGAATAGTTTTGACCTTGTCCAATGTGACAATGAATCTTAGGAACTTGCCACTTGAAACACCAAGAAAATACTTTGTTGGGTTCATTTTCAGCTGATGGGCCCGCAATATATCGAACATTGTTTTTAAGTCATGAAGTTGATCATTTTTATCGCGACTTTGATAGCAATGTCGTCGTCATAATACTCCACTGTTTTTCAGAGGTGGATATGAAAAATTGTACTCATTGCACGTTGGTAGGTTGCTCCAGCATTCTTTAACTCGAAGGGCATAATAGTATAATAGTACACCCCAAAGTCCGAAATGAAGTATGCTTTTAATCTTCTGGGTACATCTTGATCTGGTTGTACCCTGAGAAGCCATCCATAAAAGACATTATCTAAAAGTCACAAGTGTTATCAATCATGATGTCAGTGATGGGCAGTGGGAACTCGTCTTTAGGGCAGGCTGCATTAAGATCAGGGTAGTCAATACAGACTCAAATTTTTTTCATTCTTCTTAAAAACCGAGACAATGTTAGCAACCCAGTCTGGGTGCTGCTCCTCACGAATGAAGCCACATTCGATGAGTTTATGGACCTCAGCTTCAATAGCTTCCATGATGTCAGGACGAAACTATTTTTCCTGTTGTTTCACTGGCTTGGTGTCAAGCTTAATGTTTAATCGATCATGGCTATTTACAGATCAAGATCGGGCATATCTTCGTAACTCCATGCAAAGACATCGATATACTCTCGTATAAGAGCTATCAATTCCTCTCTTTCTATAAATGATCTTTCTATAAATGATAAGCTTTCACTGATAGAGATGGATTTAGGGTGATCTTGACTACCCACATCAACCTGAATTACCCTATTTTTAGTGGGTGGTTCACGTTGTTCAAATCGCTTCTCCTACTGGAGATGGAGTTGCTGGGCCCATGGCTCAGTGTCAAATATTTCAGTAACCTCCTCTTACTGCCGTTGATTGATTGAAGTCATATTGACAAAGAGGTTTTTGAAGACCACCTCCATACTGACATCTGATTTTCACTCAGACGAACTAGAGGAATGCGAGGGGAGGGATTCGTCTTCTTCAGACAGAGATTGAGCAGGTGGTGTAATATATCCCAACCCCTTGCATATCATAATAATAATCTATTGGCTTTCCTTTCGGTATGAAGGTTCATAGAAGACCACGTCGTCCCCTTTCGAAATTCAAGCCATTCCCACGCTGTAGATTATATCCCATTCTTCTCAGCATATGGTACACTAATCATGCACAATGAAAAAATTGAGGGGGCTCTGAGTCTGAACTCGGGTCTGTAACTGCAGACATTCGGGGTTGAACCCTACCGAATACTATCGGTAATTGATTCCTCTTGGATGGAGAGACCACGAAGATAGATCCTTCACCATTGTCTACAGACGTACTTGTCACGCTTAAGATGGACAAGGGCATGTGTAAGGAGGTATCATCTGCAGATTTAAACAAATCAACACTCACAGGGTAATCAAAAGTGATATTCTCATTAATCACCCATTCATCATCATTCTCAATGGGATTGTTACATTCAGGATTGTTTAAATATGTTACAATTGGTTTGAAAGCAAAAGTAGCTGGCGTGTCTTCTTCTGGCTCTAAATCCGCCTCATTGCCGTTGTCATCATCTTTAAGCAACGGTTATTTTGCTACTTTGTTGGCTTACTGGTAGAGAAAGCATCAGTAAAGTAATTTTCAGCCCCCTTGAACGCCTGCTTTTCGGCAAACACCACTCGCACTGTTGCATTATCATCCACATACTAGAAGCACTGATATAAAGTAGAAGGAACGATCCAATTAGCGTGAATCCAAGATCGCCCAAGCAGTAGATTGTATGACATGTCAGCATCAATGACGTAATGTGTCCCTTCTGATTTTAGATACCCAATTCGACAGCGAAGCCGAATCAACAGTATGCCAAGAAAGTAGAGGAGCCTTTTAGGGATGATGCTGAGTGCAAACCATGGATCAACCTGTATCCAAGGCATGTCGAGCCTATATATCCAGTATAATACAAGGGTTGATCATGTGAAATACACATAGAGGGGTGAATGGGTGTTTTGCTAATCAAATGTAATTTTAAAACTACTTATGATAAATTTTGCAAACGGTCACTCAAAACAAGAATTGAAGCTGAATTTCCCATGAAGGGCTCTAGAACTTCTCCTCTTTGATTCCTCTAGATAATGAGTTGAGGTGCCCAATTGCCTTCTTGTTGAGATGAGTATAGACCGATAATAAAAGAGATGGAATGAATGCAATTATAGAATGCAAGATGAATAATTACACAAGTATGAAAAATGAAAAACAATATAGAGCAAGACACAGGCAATCGCAAATACAAGAGAATTTGTTCTGAGGTTCGAGCCACCGCTCTACGTCCCCGTCTTTACCACTATGAAGGATTTCACTATCCTCTAAGGGATCTTACACAAAGAAATTACAACTTGGTCTACACAAGACAGGAGTACACAACTTTACCAACTCAACCCTCTACACAAGAGGTAGCACAAAGCCAATTGAGATTACAAATCACTTGGTGATCTAATAAGATCACAAACACTCTCTCTTACAACTTCTTATAAAATAGAATATAAAGTGTTGTTCAAGAAGTTAAGTGAGAGATGAAATTCAGTTAGAAAGAATAGAGGAGTTTAAAACCAACTGAAAATAGCTTTGGAAAGAAAGAACTTGGAGATTGAAAGCTAGAAAAACTTTTCTCTTTTGAAACAAACTTGAAAACTTGTAAATTTGTCTATTTTTCTTGTGTAAAACCAAAATCAATAACGCATATATATATGCAATAAATAAATATCATTTATAAATCATACCAGGTCATTTGGGGTGTGTTTAGACACTTGAAAACCAAAAATGCCTGTTGAAATCCACTAAAAACAAAACAGATTTAAAAACTAGTCATTATGGCCATCTGCATCCAGAAAAGAGTTGTTGGCTCCAGTCGACCGCTCAGCAGTTCAAAATGGAAAGTTAAACTGTCAGTCGACCAGGTCGGTCGACCGACCCTAACCGAAAGTTAGGGTCTCTCAATCGGTCGACCGATCGGTCGACCGCAAGGGTTAGCAGTCAACTGGTCGGTCGACCGACAACGTGCACAAACGTGCACGCCCCTTGGCCAAAGGCCCGGTCGACCAGGGGGTCGACCGTTTTGGCCTAAAATGATCACCGGCCGACCATCCGGTCGACTGTTCTGGCCTGAAATAGTTTCCTTTATGGATTTTAAATTTCAAATAATTTTTAAAATATTTTGTATTAGTTTAAGGGTAATGTACTAATGTATAGGTGATGAAATACATGTTCTAAACTTGTTATAAAATTTTGAAAAAATTATGAGATATATATCTAAACCAAACATGCAAAATATCAATATTACCAAAACTTGTATTTTTCAAAATTGTGTATTTTGTGTGTGTAACTTCTTGAGCATTACTACTATATTTACACTTTAACGAACTAATATCTTATAAGGATCTAGGTGACTACAAGATCTTCAACTGGTCTTCTCCATTAGCGACGATGAGTGCTTTGAGCTTTGATCCCGTATTTGAGTCTTCTTGAATCTCCTTCACTTTCCTTTAGAGGAAGAAAACTCCTTGAATTCTTAGAATCTTGAAATAAACTTAAATACTTAAAGTTGATTAGTACAAATAACCACATATATTTTATTATCACCAAAACCATAAAACCAGGTGATTGTAACCTTGGGCTAACAATCTCGCCCTTTTTGATGATGACAAAACAAACGAGTTAGTTAAAATAAAAGATAGGAAAGAGCTTGAAAAAGCTCCCCCTCAAGTTATGCTATCTATCAAGTACAAGAAAGCATTATGACTTTAAATAGATTTGACAATATAAGCAAGACACACATATATGCATATATAAAGATGATATCAAAATAGATTGATATGCATATATAGCCTACCATCCTTCCAATCCTCCTTCCTCCAACAATAATATATAAGCAAGGTAAAGAGAATGGATATAGAATACATATAGAACAATAAAACAACTTAATAACTCAATTATCTATACCAAAATAACTTAATAACTCAAATACTCCGTCTCGGCAGTTGAGAGGGTTACTGAATTTATTTCTTGAAAGACCATGAAACAAGGCAATTTCTTAGAAATTGACAAGTACCACTAGTGCTCTTCCTATCTACTCTACAACGGTATAGTCGGCATCCGAATAACTCGTCATGAAAAATTATCAGATTTTCGAATACCACAAGCCCATTCCAATAGTGTCCTTAAGATATCTAATAATGCACTTTACCACAATTAAGTGAGAATTTTTAGGACAAGATTGAAATCCAACATATAGACACACACTAAACATAATATCTCACCTACTAGCCGTTAAATAAAGTAAACTATCAATCATACTTTTATAAAGTTTAATGTCTGTATTTATACCGTGTTCGTCCTTGTCAAACTTAGTAGTAGTGGCCACGGGAGTCTCGCTTAATTTTGCATCTTCAAGTCCAAATATCTTAATAAGTTCTCTTATGTACTTGGCTTGATTTATAAAGATTTATTACTCCTTTGCTTGATTTGGAGGCCAAGGAAGTAGTTTAGCTTTCCCATCACAGACATCTCAAACTCATTCTTCATGCATAATTCAAATTCTTTACAAAACTTTTCATTAGTGGATCTAAAAATAATACCATCAATATAAATTTGAACAATTAGAATATCACTATCTACATGCTTTGTAAACAAAGTGGTGTCAAATTTACCTTTAACAAAATCGTTTGAAATTAAAAAAGTTGAAAGTCTTTCATACCAAGCTCTTGGAGCTTGTTTTAAACCATATAAAGCTTTATCAAGTTTGTACACAAAATCCGGATCTGTAGAATCAACAAACCCGGGGGGTTGTTCAACATACACTTCCTCTTCTATAAAACCATTTAAAATCACACTTTTGACTTCTATTTGAAAAAGTTTGAAATCGTTATAAGAATCAAAGGCAAGTGTCATCCGTATGGCTTCACGTCGTGCTACGGGTGTAAGAGTTTCCTCAAAAATTGATACCTTCGATTTGGGTGTAACTTTGGGCCACTAACCTAGCTTTATTTCTAATAACATTATCTGACTCATCCAACTTATTCTTAAAAATTCATTTAGCACAAATAGTTGGTCTATCATGGGGTCTAGAAATAAATGCCAAACTTGATTGTGCTCAAATTGATTGAGCTCTTCTTGCATTGCAAGCAACCAATATGAATCGGCCTCGGCTTCAAGGATATTTTTGGGCTCAATTTATGAAATAAAAGCAAAATACCCACATAAATCATGGAGTTTGGATCGAGTAGTTACCCCCTTAGACACATCACCTATGATGAGATTCTTGGGATGATTTGAAGCAAATCTTCAATCTTTTGGAAGTGGTTATATTGGTTCCACTTCAATCTCTTGACTTCACCTTGTACATCAATCTTTGGGTTTTCTTCTTCTATGGGTGAATTCTTCAAGGTTATCTTCTCCATGTCTTCACCTAAGGAATCAATCTCTACAACATTCTTCACAAAAGCATTAGATTCCTCAAACTTGACATGTTTAGATTCTTCAATAGTCAAACTAGATCTATTGAAGACTCTATAGGCCTTTCTAGTATTTGAATACCCAACAAAAATGACTTCATAAGATTTGGCATCAAAATTTTCTAAATTGTCTTTAGTGTTTAAAACAAAACATTTACAACCAAAAATTTTAAAGTAAGAAACATTAGATTTTCTCAAATAGTAAATTTCAAATAAAGTTTTAGAAGTATTTTTACAAAAATAAATTCTATTTGAGATGTAATATGATGTGTTTATGGCCTCGGCCCATAAGTATTGAGAAAGTCCGTATTCATTTATCATTGTCCTAGCCATTTCTTGAAGGGTACGATTCTTCCTTTAAACGACTCCATTTTATTGTGGAGTTCTAGAACATGATAGTTCATGTTTGATTTCATGTTCTTCATAATAAGTGATAAAGGAGTAGTTAATGAATTCACCGCCTCTATTACTTCTTATACATAAAATCGAAAAATCTATTTCTTTTTCAACTCTTTTTCTAAACACTTGAAAATAGAAAAGGCTTGATCTTTGTGTTCTAAAAAGAAAACCGATGTAAAACAAGAAAGATCATCAACCAAAACAAAGAAAAAACAATTTTCAGTTAGACTTTTGGTTTTAGTTAGACCAAACAAATTCATGTGAATTAATTCTAAAGGTCTTGATGTCATAATATCCTTGATTGTTTTGAAAGAGGATTTGATTTGTTTTCCAAGTTGGCACGGATCGCAAATGTGGTCCTTCTCAAATTTTAAACAAGGAATACCTCTCACCACTTCCCCATGTTGGCTCTAGATAGATGGTCAAATGAAACATGGCCTAGTCTCCTATGTAATAACTAAGAGTCTTCATTAAAGGCATTTAAACATATAGCATTGCATTGTAAATTTGACATATCAAACATGTACACATTATTTTCACGAAAACCGGAAAGTACAGTGATTGAGGTTTTACCTGCACACAGAAAATATAGAATTCAGAACTTTATAATAGAAGTATGCAAGTACTCAATGCTACCACAATAGCAAGTAGCTATGCGGGTCGTAATCCTTAAGAAGGGACTAGAGATGGAAGTTTTTTGCAATTTCTCTTTTAAGTTACAATTAACTATTAAAGATCTTCTTTTAGTTCTTAAAAAGAAAAAGAAAAATAGGTTACAGTTAAGTTAGAAAAAAGGTGACAGATTGAGAAGGTGGAGAAAATGAAAAATAGATTTATACAAAGAAATTAAAAAGAGTGATAAAAGAGTTGGGAGATTGTAGTTTTGGTGATCTAAACTAAAAGTTAAAAGAAAAGAAATAAAAACTAAAAGAAATACTTACCTCCTATGGTTGATGACTTACCTGGAACCCTTGCATGTTTTACCTTGCTTCAGAGGTGATCAACGCATAACCCATAAGATCGAGCTCAGTCCCCATTCGCATTACATCATCAAGACGAATAAGAATGAAATGATACGGAATCTTGAGGAGGAGAACATCATCATGTAATATCGGTGGTGTTGACCCAAAGGCCATTTGTCCTTTATCTCTATGATTATTTTGATGATAACAAACCATATTTAGTTATGTATTTAACATGTTTATTTCAGAATATTTCAGGTTATTTAACAGGTTGTTTTTGACGGCTCCCCTAAAAGACTCACAAGTTTGGACGCCGCAAAAATGAAGATTCCCAAGCTATGCACAACTAGGATGCTTCGGGATCAAGATGATGATGTGAAGATCAAGACAAGATCAGGACGACAAAGAAAAACAAGATTTGTATTTTTGTTTTTAGAAATTGTGTCAAAACCTAGATGATAGAAGTAGAGGATTGGGATTACACACACACACCTATTCAGTTTTTATAAGGGCTTCAAAAATGATTTCAAAATCCATTTCCTAACATGTTTTGGAAATAAAGTTAAGTTTTTGGAAAAACAGTTTTTGAGAAAAACAAGCTTTTATCAAAAGGATTTATATCAAAATATTTTAAACATGATAGAGTGTTGACACAGGCTCATACTCTAAGTTTTTACAAGTTTAAAATATAAAACTTAAAAGATAAAACCATTTCCCAAATTTTCTGGTTCAGGCAGTTCTGATTTTTCAGAACTGACAGTGGTCGGTCGACCGGGTCGGTCGACCGGACGTGCACAGATTGTGCACGAGTATTAGTCGACCGCATCGGTCGACCGATCTCTTTGTTTTACTCTCGGGAAAATTCGGTCGACCGAGGCGGTCGACCGTAGGTCCCCAACTGTAACGCCCCGATTCCACGGATACGGGGACGTCACTGCAACGTATATACGTAGGTCAGAAAGTGCCCCCACGTATATGCGCTAAGCATAAAAGTACAAGCAAGGAATCAGAGTACAACACAAAGCGTGGTATACATACACATGCCAACATAAAAGGTACATATACAAGTCATCACAGTGTATGATAAACATTACATATTACATATGTCTTTTATCACAACCAAGTCCAAAAGTAAAATATACAATAAGATACCAAAAAGCTCACGAGTAGGATGAAGATCCCGTGAGTCAAAAGAGGAGTCTGGCACGAAAGAAGTAGAGCTAGTCTGCCTGCTCACTAAAGAAAGCTCGATCTACTGTGGACAGCTCCACTTCGATCCAAGCTTCAACCTGAACATACAAATCCAAGGGAGTCAGGACCTCCCAATAATGAACAGGCTACAGCCAAATGGCTAAGTGACAAGAGTAGAAAGGTTAGAACACAAGAGTGGTATACAAGAACAGGTATAGCATAATCATGAAACGGGAAATGCAAAGTAAGGCTGATTACAGGCAAAAGTGATTGTATATGCTTAAGTCACGGTCCCATGAGATTAATACATCGAGGGGATAATCCAAACAAGGAAACCCTCATATATATACCCTTGTCTCATGCCACAGAAATCCCAAGCATATAGAATCAGAGTTGCAAATCATATGACAGTCAAACGGGAATATATAACAAGAATGATAAGCATCGTAACAAACATCAAAACAGGAATCATCACTGGAATCATGACATAACGAGTAGACTAGGAGTCACAACATACAGGTCTCTATTATTATTATTATTACTCGTCTGACCCATATATCTAGGTATGTGCCCGGGTGTACATCCCATCACACATACATCCATATATAAGCTATCCGAGGTTGTTAACGGAAGTAGATGGAGAACTGATAGAACTTCTTATAGTGGTTTCCATACACCTGGAACCGGCTTTGGAGGCCCAAAGTCCCCCTAACAGTAATATCATAACACTTACCGCCAGTATATATATATACATATATATATATATATATATATATATATATATATATATATATATATATATATATATATATATATATATATATATATATATATATATATACTTTTATATCCCATCACTATAAGCAAGATATCATTCCGGCATCCATCACTTCCTCCCATACCCATACAAGTTGTAGCTTATTAAGATTATCAGGTTACGGAAATAAACAGTCATAACAGTAATAGCCCTACAGATTCAAGAGGTGGCCCCCACCGTGAGGTGTGGCACTTTGCTCTGTGGGAATGGATTCTAGAGGTGGCCCCCACCGAGTATGGTGTGGCACTTAGTTCCATAACAATAACAACAATAGGACAGGGTTCCCGTAAACATAATAATCATAAAGTCGAGTATGTCATGCTGGGTGTGAAGTGATAGCATGACAAGTGGTGATATTGCAAACAACCAAACATAGTAAGAGGTCGATATAGTCCGGGTCAGTCATGTTATAACAATAGGGTTTTGCCAAGTAGTGGCATGCCAGGTGGTCAAGTGATAACACATTGGAGGTCAGGTGATATACATGTGTTAAAGGAAAACATGTGCTGACGTGTCTGGATCATAGCAAGGCAAGGGGAAAACATAGAAGCAAACAGGGTTCAACGACCTCGAAGGGTCTGCCACGCATGGTATAAAGTAAAGAAGCAATAATATCACGGCAAGGTACAAGTATAAGAATGAAACAAGCAGTTGCACGGCAATACATAAACCTGGGAATATGAAGTGACAAGAGATGATATACACCAATTAATAGATCATAAAGTACAAGCCATGAAGTATAAGTAGGAATAATATATAGTACATGTATCAAGGGTGAGATACATAGTCAAGAAGGAAATCACAATACCAGACAGCCATAAGTTAGTCGACTAGGTTGGAATAGTAGTCGACTAATAGAAGGGTTAGTCGACTAGGAAAATAGGGTGGTCGTCTAATAATGGGTTCCAGAGAGTTTGGGTTTCTGTTTCAGGAAGAGTTAGTCGACTAGGTAAAAAGGGTAGTCGACTAACAGGGAACTACAAGTCGACTAACAGATACTTAAGTCGACTAAGTTTGAGATACAGAGAGTTGAGTTTATTTCAGGAGTCGACTAGGGAATTCTAGTAGTCGACTAGGGATATCTAGTCGACTGGTAATAGGGACTAGTCGACTAAAACTGTGAAGTCAGAAAAGGCTACGTTTCAGCTAAGGGTCTCTAGTCGACTAGGTTCTAGGTCAAGTCGACTAATCATGGTCGAACACAGTGTACAGAACTGAATCTGGTGGTTGTGCTTGATAGTCTAAAAATGTGATTTTGAAGATGTAAATGTACAAGAATTGTAAATACAAGTATACTAGGAATTTGATGAGTCTTGGTGAGTAAGAATACTCACTAGGATTGGTTATGTGAAGCTTGATCCAAGGTGATAAATCCGACGAAGAGAGAGATGATCCCCAATCCAAAGGAAGTAGCTTGATTGAGGTTGAAGATGAAGATCTTGTTGATGCTTGAGGTGGAGATGATGACCTAGATGATGCCCTTGAGGTTGGTGGTGGATGTTGAGATGAAGGAGGATTTTGGAGAAGGGGATTTCTTTGTGGAAGTGAAGAAAAAGAGAAAGGAAATGAAATGGAAAGTTTATATATGATTTGTGATTTGTGAAGGAGGTGTAATTGAGATGGAAGAGAGGGGGTTTTGTGTAAATGGGGAAGCATGAGGTGTCACTTGACCAATCATGGCTTGCCAAGAGAGGGGGGAGGTGTCCCTACTATGGCCACTTGGCCGGCCATGGAAGAGAGAGAAAGAGAGGTGGAAGTGTGTGGAATTTTGGAGAAAGTGGGATTTTGGAAAATTGGAAAATTGGAAAAGAGGAATTCTTGTGGCTTGTGGAAGAAGGAAAGAAATAAGGAAAAGGAAAAAGAATTTAATAAGAGAGGATATTTTCTCTTGGGCTCAGAATAAAGCTGTTGAAAATACAGAGACTCGGGTTCAAGTCAAGAATACGGAAAGCAATTCGGAAAATACCGGAATCGCCCGAAATTCAAGTATCTCGGAACGACTCGCAAATTTACCCAAAAATCAATAATAATATATGAAGACTCATAGTGAAATCCTTTTTAAGAAATACTTTATAGTTTTAAAACTAAAAATCCCGGAATCAGTTACCTACCGACTCCGATGGAATTTTCATAAAATTATAAAATTCTCAGAAAAAGTATTTAAGTAGGAAATGTAATTCTAAAAGATAAAGTGTAAAGGACCATCATGAAATTCCAAACAGTTTGAGAATTAAAAATCTGGGAATCGGTCAGCGGCACTGGCCGACACCGGTTTTGAAGATTTTCAACTTAATCACAGAAAATTCCAGAAAATCATAGAAAATCCAAAATATTGGAAAACGATGTTTAAAACTGAAATCGGTCGAATCGGATAACCAGAATGTCTAAAACAAGTAAAACTCTGAGATCGAGTCCCCGGCTCAGACTAAGGCTGACTCCGAGTTCACCGATCCAAATCCAAGGCAAAACAATCATATAAGGAATTCATAATACAGAATAAATACAGGAAACAAATCGAAAAAATACGATCGAAAATCTGAATACGAAACTAAGTACGTATTCCGGGAACGGGGTATTACAATCCACCCACCTTACAAAAATTGCGTCCTCGCAATTTCATTAAGGGGTGAAATGAACACAAAGGGGACAAAGGCTGGAATAAAGGGCTCATAAAACCAAAACAGGGAATAAGATGAATACAGGAAGGATCAGGATGGAAAATGAAAGAATGACAAGAGAAAAACATTTAGAATGATAACCAACTCAAATGCAAGATATGGGGTAGGGGTTACCATGATATCCCTAAGGCTCCTGATCTGGATACTGGTCTTCACACTCTGCTGCGTCATCCGATGCCTCTGCTGCCATGATGTAACCTTGGCCTCTACCCTGATCTGTTCTAGGCCTCATTCCCCTCTGCTGATAATCATACCGTTGAGGAGGAAATGGAACTCTTCGATCAACAGGTTCAGGGTTCCTCCTCAGTGGCGGTGCTGGAAATGCTGGGGCTAGATGTGCTGGAGCTGGAAGAGCTGGTCTGATCGGTGCCACATGTCCAAACTTCCTGTGTGGGCAATCCCTTAGCATATGACTCCCTGACCCGCACACTAAACATAATCCCTTGGCCACTCGACAATCCCTCTTATAATGTCCGGGCCTGTGGCAGAAGTTGCATACAATCTGAGACAGAGGAGGTTGGAATGGTCTCTTCATCATCGGGCCATGGGTTGCCCTATCTGCATCTTCCTCATCCATCAACTCAAAAGGCCTCTTCTTGGCCTGGTTCCCCATCTGGTTCACTTTCTTCTTCTCCAGTCCACGCTCTACTTCCCGAGCTATGGTAAGGACTTCTGAATAAGTCTTCAGCTGTTGGGGCATCAAGAATACTTGTATGTCCATCTGTAGGCCCTGCTGGAATCTGCTTGCCCGCTTCTCCTCATCCGTCACCATATACGGGGCAAAGCGGCTAAGTCGGAGAAATTTCGCGGCATACTCATCCACGGACTTCTCCCTTTGCTGAAGTCTGATGAACTGCTCTTCCATGTCTTTCTGAGCAGTAGCAGGGAAGAATCTGCTATAGAAGCTCTTGAAGAATGTGTCCCAAGTGACAGGCTTCTCCAATCTTGCCTCCTCAGCTAGCCACCAAGTTCTAGCTATATCCTTCAATTGAATCTTGGCGACCTCCACTTGGTTTTCCTCTGGGACACGGGCTGCATTCAACAAGTCCGATGTGTCGGTCAACCATTGCTCAGCATCCAAGGGTTTCTCTTCACCCGTGAATATAGCTGGCTGCAGTCGTCTGAAATCTGATATATTCCCCGGCCTCTGTTCCTTAGGTGCTGCTATCTCTTGCCGGAGAAGCTCGGTCTGCTGCTGCTGGTTCTCCATCATCATCTGGATAACCCTCAATATATCCACATTCTCTCCTGCTGCTCCATTCGATGCTGGTCCAGAGTTACTACGACCCGATCTTCTATCCATGCCTAGTTGATGAAGAATGACTGGAAAGTGATGGAAAAATGGAAGGATTTCAGGATACGAAGGAAGGAACCAAGAAGAACTAGATAATCAAGAAGGACTAGATGACTTTGTACATTGTAGTTGGCATTGGCAAATTACTAGAATTTGCCGCTTGATTGTACTATAGGTGGGAGAGCCTAAGCTCTGATACCAACCTGTAACGCCCCGATTCCACGGATACGGGGACGTCACTGCAACGTATATACGTAGGTCAGAAAGTGCCCCCACGTATATGCGCTAAGCATAAAAGTACAAGCAAGGAATCAGAGTACAACACAAAGCGTGGTATACATACACATGCCAACATAAAAGGTACATATACAAGTCATCACAGTGTATGATAAACATTACATATTACATATGTCTTTTATCACAACCAAGTCCAAAAGTAAAATATACAATAAGATACCAAAAAGCTCACGAGTAGGATGAAGATCCCGTGAGTCAAAAGAGGAGTCTGGCACGAAAGAAGTAGAGCTAGTCTGCCTGCTCACTAAAGAAAGCTCGATCTACTGTGGACAGCTCCACTTCGATCCAAGCTTCAACCTGAACATACAAATCCAAGGGAGTCAGGACCTCCCAATAATGAACAGGCTACAGCCAAATGGCTAAGTGACAAGAGTAGAAAGGTTAGAACACAAGAGTGGTATACAAGAACAGGTATAGCATAATCATGAAACGGGAAATGCAAAGTAAGGCTGATTACAGGCAAAAGTGATTGTATATGCTTAAGTCACGGTCCCATGAGATTAATACATCGAGGGGATAATCCAAACAAGAAAACCCTCATATATATACCCTTGTCTCATGCCACAGAAATCCCAAGCATATAGAATCAGAGTTGCAAATCATATGACAGTCAAAACGGGAATATATAACAAGAATGATAAGCATCGTAACAAACATCAAAACAGGAATCATCACTGGAATCATGACATAACGAGTAGACTAGGAGTCACAACATACAGGTCTCTATTATTATTATTACTCGTCTGACCCATATATCTAGGTATGTGCCCGGGTGTACATCCCATCACACATACATCCATATATAAGCTATCCGAGGTTGTTAACGGAAGTAGATGGAGAACTGATAGAACTTCTTATAGTGGTTTCCATACACCTGGAACCGGCTTTGGAGGCCCAAAGTCCCCCTAACAGTAATATCATAACACTTACCGCCAGTATATATATATACATATATATATATATATACTTTTATATCCCATCACTATAAGCAAGATATCATTCCGGCATCCATCACTTCCTCCCATACCCATACAAGTTGTAGCTTATTAAGATTATCAGGTTACGGGAATAAACAGTCATAACAGTAATAGCCCTACAGATTCAAGAGGTGGCCCCCACCGTGAGGTGTGGCACTTTGCTCTGTGGGAATGGATTCTAGAGGTGGCCCCCACCGAGTATGGTGTGGCACTTAGTTCCATAACAATAACAACAATAGGACAGGGTTCCCGTAAACATAATAATCATAAAGTCGAGTATGTCATGCTGGGTGTGAAGTGATAGCATGACAAGTGGTGATATTGCAAACAACCAAACATAGTAAGAGGTCGATATAGTCCGGGTCAGTCATGTTATAACAATAGGGTTTTGCCAAGTAGTGCATGCCGGTGGTCAAGTGATAACACATTGGAGGTCAGGTGATATACATGTGTTAAAGGAAAACATGTGCTGACGTGTCTGGATCATAGCAAGGCAAGGGGAAAACATAGAAGCAAACAGGGTTCAACGACCTCGAAGGGTCTGCCACGCATGGTATAAAGTAAAGAAGCAATAATATCACGGCAAGGTACAAGTATAAGAATGAAACAAGCAGTTGCACGGCAATACATAAACCTGGGAATATGAAGTGACAAGAGATGATATACACCAATTAATAGATCATAAAGTACAAGCCATGAAGTATAAGTAGGAATAATATATAGTACATGTATCAAGGGTGAGATACATAGTCAAGAAGGAAATCACAATACCAGACAGCCATAAGTTAGTCGACTAGGTTGGAATAGTAGTCGACTAATAGAAGGGTTAGTCGACTAGGAAAATAGGGTGGTCGTCTAATAATGGGTTCCAGAGAGTTTGGGTTTCTGTTTCAGGAAGAGTTAGTCGACTAGGTAAAAAGGGTAGTCGACTAACAGGGAACTACAAGTCGACTAACAGATACTTAAGTCGACTAAGTTTGAGATACAGAGAGTTGAGTTTATTTCAGGAGTCGACTAGGGGAATTCTAGTAGTCGACTAGGGATATCTAGTCGACTGGTAATAGGGACTAGTCGACTAAAACTGTGAAGTCAGAAAAGGCTACGTTTCAGCTAAGGGTCTCTAGTCGACTAGGTTCTAGGTCAAGTCGACTAATCATGGTCGAACACAGTGTACAGAACTGAATCTGGTGGTTGTGCTTGATAGTCTAAAAATGTGATTTTGAAGATGTAAATGTACAAGAATTGTAAATACAAGTATACTAGGAATTTGATGAGTCTTGGTGAGTAAGAATACTCACTAGGATTGGTTATGTGAAGCTTGATCCAAGGTGATAAATCCGACGAAGAGAGAGATGATCCCCAATCCAAAGGAAGTAGCTTGATTGAGGTTGAAGATGAAGATCTTGTTGATGCTTGAGGTGGAGATGATGACCTAGATGATGCCCTTGAGGTTGGTGGTGGATGTTGAGATGAAGGAGGATTTTGGAGAAGGGGATTTCTTTGTGGAAGTGAAGAAAAAGAGAAAGGAAATGAAATGGAAAGTTTATATATGATTTGTGATTTGTGAAGGAGGTGTAATTGAGATGGAAGAGAGGGGGTTTTGTGTAAATGGGGAAGCATGAGGTGTCACTTGACCAATCATGGCTTGCCAAGAGAGGGGGGAGGTGTCCCTACTATGGCCACTTGGCCGGCCATGGAAGAGAGAGAAAGAGAGGTGGAAGTGTGTGGAATTTTGGAGAAAGTGGGATTTTGGAAAATTGGAAAATTGGAAAAGAGGAATTCTTGTGGCTTGTGGAAGAAGGAAAGAAATAAGGAAAAGGAAAAAGAATTTAATAAGAGAGGATATTTTCTCTTGGGCTCAGAATAAAGCTGTTGAAAATACAGAGACTCGGGTTCAAGTCAAGAATACGGAAAGCAATTCGGAAAATACCGGAATCGCCCGAAATTCAAGTATCTCGGAACGACTCGCAAATTTACCCAAAAATCAATAATAATATATGAAGACTCATAGTGAAATCCTTTTTAAGAAATACTTTATAGTTTTAAAACTAAAAATCCCGGAATCAGTTACCTACCGACTCCGATGGAATTTTCATAAAATTATAAAATTCTCAGAAAAAGTATTTAAGTAGGAAATGTAATTCTAAAAGATAAAGTGTAAAGGACCATCATGAAATTCCAAACAGTTTGAGAATTAAAAATCTGGGAATCGGTCAGCGGCACTGGCCGACACCGGTTTTGAAGATTTTCAACTTAATCACAGAAAATTCCAGAAAATCATAGAAAATCCAAAATATTGGAAAACGATGTTTAAAACTGAAATCGGTCGAATCGGATAACCAGAATGTCTAAAACAAGTAAAACTCTGAGATCGAGTCCCCGGCTCAGACTAAGGCTGACTCCGAGTTCACCGATCCAAATCCAAGGCAAAACAATCATATAAGGAATTCATAATACAGAATAAATACAGGAAACAAATCGAAAAAATACGATCGAAAATCTGAATACGAAACTAAGTACGTATTCCGGGAACGGGGTATTACACCAACGGTCGGATTTTTGACCGTTGGCGGTCGACCGTCCCGGTCGACCGGACTCTGTCAGATTTTCTGACAGATTCCAACAGCTAGTTTTCTGTCAGGTTTTTGTTTTGGGATTTGATTCCAACAGCTATGAGAGGCTGTTTTGAGTTGTTTTTGACCCCTATAAATAGGAGGTCATTTCTATTTGATTAGACATCTATCAAGAACAATTTTACAAAAGATTTTCAAGTGTTTTCCAAGTTTTCAATAGCTTTCTCTTGCAAAAGATTTTCAAAGCCAAAAATTGCCAACACCCCAACTTGTAGCTTTTACCTCTAACTTCTCTCTAGCTTTTGCACTACACAATCCCATCAATCTACATCTACATACTTGGTTTTAGGATTGTGCTAAGTGAGCTTTTGTAAAGTGATCAAGTGTTGATCACTCATTTTTCTTCTTGGAGTGAAGTTGTAGAGGCATCGGCCTCAAGGCGAGCGAGTGTGCTCAAGGTGGTGTTGCGGCATCACAAGAGACGGACAAGTGTGTCCTTGTATTGTTGATCCGGTGGGATCCTCAATAGTGGAAATCCTTCAAGTGTGAAGGCGGGGACGTAGAGCGTGGCTCGAACCTCGGAAACATATCAGCGTGTTTGCGTTTGCTCAAATTTTCTCTAACTCAACTCTCTTACTTTATTGCACTTATATTGTTCTATTTATTGCAAATTTACATTTGTGCGAATTGTTGTGTTAGAAATTTTTAATTCCGCATAATTGTCATTACATATAGCCATCACCTATTCACCCCCCCTCTAGGTGATCTCAATTAGTATCATAGCGATTTCAATTGGTATCAGAGCCTAACCCTACAACTTAGGTCTAACCACCTTAGGGAGATCCATATTTGGCTATATACATTTTTGTTGCATTTATATTTGCTTGTGCATTCATGGCATCCATGGACTTCTCTAGCATTAAATCCCCACCCAAATTTGATGGCTTGAACTTTCCCATTTGGAAAGTCAAGATGAACTTATTTTTGAAATCCTTAGGTGTTAGGGTAGCTAGGGCCATAACCAAAGATTTCATAGAACCTACAACCGATGAGAGCACATGGTCCGAGGATACTTCCAAAGACTATGAGGCTAATGCTAGGGCACAATATGCATTGACCCAAGCATTAAATGAGGATGACCTTGCACGCATAATTAATTGTAAATCCGTATTTGAGGTTTGGAACATTCTTATTGTGACTCATGAGGGAACGTCACAAGTCAAAAGAGCTAAGGTTGACTTGCTACGTTCTCAATATGAGAACTTTTATATGTTTGATAATGAGAGCATTGATGACATGCTCACTCGTTTTACTAAGATCACTAACGCTTTATCTTCTCTAGGAGACAAGATTGACAATGACCAAAAGATTCGAAAGGTCATTCGGGCTCTTCCCAAAGCTTGGGAAGTCAAGGCAACAACACTCAAGGAGCTTAATGACAAAGAGGAGATGGACTTCTCCGGCTTCATCGGAAATCTCAAGACACATGAGATGGAGATGAAGGTTCGAGAAGAAAGGGAGGCACACAAGAAGAAGACCATTGCCTTCAAAGCCACTCCTACCATACACGAAGAGGACGACTCATCGGAGGATTGCGATGAGGACTTCGCCATGCTCATCCGGAAGGTGGGCAAAATGTTATACAAGAAGGGACGGCAAAGCAACTTCCGAAGAGGGAAACCTCAAGGAAGGTACGAGAAGAAAAGAGAAGAACCCGGTCCTTGCTTCCATTGCAAGAAGATCGGTCACCTAATTGCCGATTGCCCCGCTCTCCAAGCAACCACCTCCAAGCATGGGAAGAAGAAGAAAGCTTTGGCCGCTACATGGGATGATACGGAGTCCGAATCCGAGGAGGAGATCGACACCGCCAACATGTGCTTTATGGCACAAGGTGAGGATTCATCTAAGGTATGTCTAGAAACTTCTATTGATGATGATGATCTTACAATGGATGAACTTGCTCAATTTTTTGAAGAATTGCAACATAGGTATGAGATTTCACAATCTCATAATAAGAAATTGAAAAAGGAAAATGATGTTTTGAAGAACAAACTTGAAATTTGTTTAAAAGAGAAAAATGAGTTATCTAGTTCTTTTGAAAAATTGAAAAGTGATTTTGATAAGTATAAGGTAGCTAATAAAGGAAAAACCCCATGATTTCTAGTAATAAAATGTTTTTGTTGAAATTCAAAAACGTGTTGATTCTTTAGATAACACTTTAAAGAAATGTGCATTTGATTTTAACAAGCTTGCATCTAAATTTCCTAAGGGAGTAGCCCAAGGGAAACATGTTCATCATAAACACTCTACACATAAACATGCACACACACATAACCATGCATTTATGTATAGTAGTGGTAGAATTTTTATTTGCACGCATTGTGGCCGCAAAGGCCATTTAGAAAAGTTTTGCTATGCTAAAAATAATGTAAAGAATAAATTTGTTTGGGTTCGCCCCGGATCTAACCCCAAAGGACCCACTAAGATTTGGGTACCAAAAGAGCCACCGAATTTAAATGATACAGGTATAGGTGGATCTACACCCTCCAAGACTTAGGAGGAGGTGGTGCCCGGGTGGTTGATGCATCGGAGCTTAAAGAACAAATCGTGCATGCATCGCTATCGTGGAGGCACCTATTTGTGGAGATTGCCCGCATTTTGGTAACATCTCCATTTAAGAGTTTAATTTTGTATATACAATTGTTATAGGATTGCTAGTTTAATTTTATGCCTCATTGATACATGATTAGTATAAACTTGCAACTCTATCATGATTGTATATGTCATGTCCAGTTTTTGATATCTAGTTGTTTATGCAATGTTTAAATGTCCACATGTATAGTTTATAATTTGTGATTATATACTTGTATACATATGCACATTATTTTCATAAATAAAAATAAACATTTGTAAAATTTCATATATAAAGCAAATACCTTAGAGATGGCAATTGCGCGCCTCAACTCATTTCACGAGGAATCAAGAGGAAGAAGTTCAGAACCCGTCACTGGGTATTCGGCTTTAACATCTCTAAAACTTTGTTTTAATATGGAAATTAAAAATTAAAATACCTTGTTTGTAACTTTGGTTGTCATAACAATTTAATGAAGATTACAACATGTTGATTGTAATTTTATATTTATAATATATCATATTTTTGATTTAATAAAATTATATTTTTAAAATTTTTTTTAGGCTGTATTTGCAGACAGGTTTCAGGCGAAACCGGTCGACCGACCATAGTCCCGGTCGACCGCTGCAGACCAGCAGAGTTCTCGGGATAATTCGGTCGACCGTGCCGGTCGACCGTTCTGAAAATTCAGAACTCTCGGGTTGTCCTCGGTCGACCGAAAGTCAACCCCGGTCGACCGTTCGACGGATTCTGCCCTTTATCTGTCTTTTATTTTCACTTTTTTTCTCTCTCTCTCTCACTCAAACTCGACGAACCCGACTCCCTCCTCTCTCTAAAAATTTTCCATCTCTCCAATCTCTCAACCGATCTCAAATTAATTTAAAACCCACTTGTAATTCCTTCTTCTACTTCCAGATCTTCAATTTCAGGATCATCCATCCGCTGGATTCGGAGAAATTCGGCTTTCACTGATCTAGGGTTTCAGTCCTTCAAGTTAAGGTAAAAATCCGATTTTTGATTCTGTTTTTCATATCTTGCTTTGGAATCAACTATCTATTGTCATCAATTCTAGGTTTCTAAGCATCTAGATCAAGCCCTAACTTGTTTCAACCTAAAAATCTCATTTTTTTTATTCCAAAAATGTCAAAACGTTCAAGGCAAGAAAAAGGCAAAGCCATTGCACAACCTTCAACTCCCAAACCTAAACGTCTTTTTGTCAGTGAACTTGCCGGTAATCGTCACATCAATCTTTCCTCTAGAAAGATCAACTCGGGGAAATATGTTGTCATTCAAGATTTTGAGCATTTGGATATCCCCCAAATCTTTAGGAACAATGAACTAGACGAGTTCTTAACTATCAAGGAACAAGTCTATTCCTCTCTAGTTCCCTATTTTTATGCAAACTTTTCATTTGATGGGAACCGGATCAAATCTAGAGTGTTAGGTAGGGACATCGACCTTAGCATCGGTCGATTTGCTGATATCCTACATCTCACCCCTGGTGGTGTTGATGTGTATTCCTATGACCTACACACTTTTGAGTCCTATCCTGACGGTGAGTCTGCGCTCACCGCCTCTACCTTGATCCATGGGGATGACAACCCCGGTCTAGTAAGGAACGAAGTTGTGAGTAGGTTCACTCTCACTGCTCAGGTCCTTACTAAGATTATTTTCTACAACCTAGTCCCTAAGCATGGTGAGTATAGTAATGCTAGGGGTCCTACATCTCTGATTATCTATTGCCTTCTGCGAGGCATTAAGATAAATATCCCCCGACTCATTGCATCTCATATGGCTTCTGACCAAATTCGTATGTCCGGTCGAAGTCTTCCTTTTGGCATGCTGATTACTCACATTCTCAGAGCCCTCAACTTCGATCTTTCTGCTGAGATTTCAGAAGATCCCAATATAAACATTGATGGAGTTTTGTTGAAGAGGATGGAAGCACAGTTGCGTAGACACGCTCCTGAGCAACCTCCAATTCCACCTCCAGTTATTCCTGGATCTTCTTCTGCCCCAGGGTCATCTTCGGCCCCAGGGACTTCATCTGCGTCAGCCCCAGCTTTTCCTCCTGATCTTCAGTCTCTCATCTCTTCTGAGGTCCGCTCTCAGTTCGAGGCACATCAGGCCTGGATTGAGCAGCGCGATACAGCTTTTCGTGCAGAGCTGGATGCACGATTTCAGCGTGAGGCCGCTACTCGAGCGGAGATAGACTCTCGCATCCAGGGTCTTAGGAATGACATGTCATATATTGCTGACTCCATGAGATTTGTGGATGTTCAGTTTGATGCTCTTTTCACCAAATTTGACATGATTCCTCCTGATCCTACTTCCATCGCTCGTCCACTTCCCTCTACTGGTCCTCCATTTCCTACTAGAGCTCCATCATCTGCTCCTCCACCTCGACCTCGGGTTGACAGCATTGATCCAGAGGAGGCGGCAGCTTCTTCAGAGGAAGATGGTGATGGTGACAAGACTATGGCCGAAGGCATGGAGCACTCGTCAGAGGACGGAGACGATGACGGTGATGCTGGTGCTGAGGAGTGACCTCCCCTTTTGATGATGACAAAAAGGGGGAGAGTTATTTGGGGAGAGTTATCTTGAGAGAGATATTTTGTGATGTAGTATGTACTTTGTGTGTTTGGACATGTAGTATTTTGTTTTGGACATGTATTTGTGTGTTTGGACACATATTTCTACATGTATTTTCTATTATGCTTTGTGGACGTGTTTCTTGAAATCACCTAGAGGGGGGGGTGAATAGGTGATGGCTATATGATAATGGCAATTATGCGGAATTTAAAAATTTAACTCTAAACAATTAGCACAATACAATATTTCTTGCAAGTAAAAGACAATGTAAAATTGCAAGTAATAAAAGAGATAGAGTTAGAGAAATTTGAGCAAACGCAAACACGCCGATATGTTTCCGAGGTTCGAGCCACGCTCTACGTCCCCGCCTTCACACTTGAAGGATTTCCACTATTGAGGATCCCACCGGATCAACAATACAAGGACAACACTTGTCCGTCTCCCGTGATGACACTTCACCACCTTGAGCACACTAGCTCGCCTTGAGGCCGATGCCTCTACAACTTCACTCAATTACAATGGAAGTGATCACACTTGACCACTTTACAAAAGAGCTCACTAAGCACAATCCTAGAACCAAATAATAGACTTAGAGTATGGGATTGTGTAGTGCAAAACTAGAGGGAAGTAGAGGGATAGGCTCCAAGAAAGGTGATGGAAATTTAGGCTTTGGAGAGAAAAATCTTTTCTTTTGAAAACTTTGGAAATCTTTGAAACTTTTGTAAAATTGCACTTGATAGCTCTAAAATTGTTAGTCATATCATATGAAGTGACCACCTATTTATAGGGGTCAAAAACTGCTCAAGAGATTCGTTGGAGACAAATCCCAAAAGTCAAAAAGTCAGAAAAATAGCTGTTGAGTCTGTCAGAATTTTTGACAGACTACCGGTCGACCGGGTCGGTCGACCGCCAACGGTCAAAAATCCGACCGTTGGGCTCACCGGTCGACCGGGTCGGTCGACTGGCAATTTCCAGAGAGCAGCAGGTTGGGGTCGGTCGAGTATCGGTCGACCTCCGGTCGACTGATACGCACATGCACATTTGTGCATGTCGGTCGAGTGCCGGTCGACTGCCGGTCGACCGGGCACTGTGAATTTCTGAAAAATCAGAATTCACAGACCTGGACAATTTTGGGTTTTGGTTTTGGGTCTTGGATAAAATGTTTTGGTCTTGAAAAATCATAGAGTATGAGCATGTGTCATACTACTATCAAGGTAAAATACTTGGTAAAAATTCTTTTGATAAAAACTTGATTTTCAATAAAATGTTTTTCCCAAAAACTAGTCTCTCTAAAAATCGTATTTCCAAAATAGATATGTTCAACTAAAACTGAGTTTGGAAATAGAAATAGAAATTATTTTGAAGCCATAAACCACTCTAGAAAATGTGTGTGTGTGATATCCCATATCTCTACTTCTACTATTTAGTTTTGACAAAATATTCTAAAATGAAAATAAACAAAGTACAAATCTTGGATTCTTTAGCAAGTCTTGATCTTCTTCTTGAATTTTTCTTCAACGCAAATTCCGAAGCTTCCTATGTGCTTTAGCTTGGGAATGCAAATGTTGGGCGAACTCCAAATTTGTGAGTCTTTTAGCGGAGTCGTCCTGAAACACTTTAAAATCAAGATTATTAAATACATAACTAAATATGTTTTGCTATCATCAAAATAACCGGGATAATGGCCTTTGGGCCAACATTTCTTTATATGTATCCTTTTGTATGAACCCATGTTCTATCTTTATCTATGACATGAATATTTGCTCTATGATATAAGTACTTGTTGGAATGAAAATATGGTGTTTTTCATTTATCATTCTCTATATTATGCCTGAGTATGATTTGTATCATTTATGATATGCATGTGTTGAGGGGGAGCTTCATTTGAAGTCTCTACCCAAAATATTTTGTGATAACTACATATGTTTTGTCATCATCAAAAAGGGGGAGATTGTTGGCCCAAAGGCCATTTGTCCTTTATCTCTATGATTATTTTGATGATAACAAACCATATTTAGTTATGTATTTAACATGTTTATTTCAGAATATTTCAGGTTATTTAACAGGTTGTTTTTGACGGCTCCCCTAAAAGACTCACAAGTTTGGACGCCGCAAAAATGAAGATTCCCAAGCTATGCACAACTAGGATGCTTCGGGATCAAGATGATGATGTGAAGATCAAGACAAGATCAAGACAACAAAGAAAAACAAGATTTGTATTTTTGTTTTTAGAAATTGTGTCAAAACCTAGATGATAGAAGTAGAGGATTGGGATTACACACACACACCTATTCAGTTTTTATAAGGGCTTCAAAAATGATTTCAAAATCCATTTCCTAACATGTTTTGGAAATTAAGTTAAGTTTTTGGAAAAACAGTTTTTGAGAAAAACAAGCTTTTATCAAAAGGATTTATATCAAAATATTTTAAACATGATAGAGTGTTGACACAGGCTCATACTCTAAGTTTTTACAAGTTTAAAATATAAAACTTAAAAGATAAAACCATTTCCCAAATTTTCTGGTTCTGGCAGTTCTGATTTTTCAGAACTGACAGTGGCCGATCGACCGGGTCGGTCGACCGGACGTGCACAGATTGTGCACGAGTATCAGTCGACCGCAACGGTCGACCGATCTCTTTGTTTTGCTCTCGGGAAAATTCGGTCGACCAAGGCGGTCGACCGTAGGTCCCCAACGGTCGGATTTTTGACCGTTGGCGGTCGACCGTCCCGGTCGACCGGACTCTGTCAGATTTTCTGACAGATTCCAACAGCTAGTTTTCTGTCAGGTTTTTGTTTTGGGATTTGATTCCAACAGCTATGAGAGACTGTTTTGAGTTGTTTTTGACCCCTATAAATAGGAGGTCATTTCTATTTGATTAGACATCTATCAAGAACAATTTTACAAAAGATTTTCAAGTGTTTTCCAAGTTTTCAATAGCTTTCTCTTGCAAAAGATTTTCAAAGCCAAAAATTGCCAACACCCCAACTTGTAGCCTTTACCTCTAACTTCTCTCTAGCTTTTGCACTACACAATCCCATCAATCTACATCTACATACTTGGTTCTAGGATTGTGCTAAGTGAGTTTTTGTAAAGTGATCAAGTGTTGATCACTCATTTTTCTTCTTGGAGTGAAGTTGTAGAGGCATCGGCCTCAAGGCGAGCGAGTGTGCTCAAGGTGGTGTTGCGGCATCACGAGAGACGGGCAAGTGTGTCCTTGTATTGTTGATCCGGTGGGATCCTCAATAGTGGAAATCCTTCAAGTGTGAAGGCGGGGACGTAGAGCGTGGCTCGAACCTCGGAAACATATCGGCGTGTTTGCGTTTGCTCGAATTTTCTCTAACTCAACTCTCTTACTTTATTGCACTTATATTGTTCTATTTATTGCAAATTTACATTTGTGCGAATTGTTGTGTTAGAAATTTTTAATTCCGCATAATTGTCATTACATATAGCCATCACCTATTCACCCCCCCTCTAGGTGATCTCAATTAGTATCATAGCAATTTCAGGTGGCACTCACACAAACATGGTTATACTGATGCTTCTAGATTCAATTAGATATTCATCAAAACTAAAAGAGGAAAAGTAGAAAGATGAATAAGAATATATAAATAAAGAAAAGCATAAATATGTTACCTTGATTGCATGTAGGAATGATGAAAGAAAGGAGGAGCTTACATCGGTGTCACTCTCAATATAAGTCTCTCTTTCTCTTACTTACATGAATCTCAGTCTAACCTATGCTTATAAAAAAATAAAAATTACGTAAAATAAAAATAAAAACCTACACTAAAAAGAATGAAAAACTGGCATAAAATCTATCTCTTCTTGATCGTTCTCTGTGGTCTCTGAAACATCCAGTATTTATAGGCAAAACCTAGTGAGGGAGAGCGTGCTAAGATAGGGGGAGCAAACGCTCCCCCAATAGAGTTAACCAAGCCGCGAATACGCGGCCCCCCAACAGAGTTAACCAAGCCACGAAAACGCGGCTTTGGCCGCATTTTCGCAGCCAACGTGTGGCCAGGTGGCCACACCTGGGAGGTACACGTCCCTGTTTTGATGTTCTGGTTTTATCTCCAGTTGAATTTTCAGTTTGAGTCTGGGATTTTGACGAAACCTCCTTTGATTTTTGGCTTTAACTAATTGATTTGTAGAGATTTGTTTGAACTGATTTTCAACCGATTTTATCTTCTCTGATTTGCCCTAATTTTCTGATTTCGAATTAATTCTAAATTAAATCAGAATTTTGATGGGCTTTAGGGCTCGTTTCTCTCCCTTTCCTTTAGCAATGGGCCTGCATATAAATTAGACAATAAATAGGATTAAAAGCAGAGTTTATTATATAATAAGTATGAGAATGTGACAATAAATATGCAGTTTCAGTGACCGATTACACTCACATACCTATCTTTTGCTCGTCCTCGAGCAAAACAATAAAACTAAACCAAAAATTATTAGACCACTTTCGTACGTTACGCGATTGCACTGAGCATGTGCAACAAGCCGTTAAACCTCTAGGTTTCCCCTAGAGCACGAGTTTTGTCTCGTGAGGGTTTTCAGTGGATTGTACCCACAAAAATCATAAAAAAAGAGAATCAAAGTGTTAGTATTTTGAAAACACATTTTGAAAGAGAAAAATATTTGAAGTATTTTTAAAAGAATTAAGTAATATATAAGTTATAGGAAAACCAAAGTTTTCATTCTTAAACTTAGTCTTTATTCAAAAACTTGCTATCAATCAAGGCATGGAGTCAAACTGTATTTCTCATCTAGTCTATTATTTTACCCTAAATTATATGCACATTTATAATCGTGAAATTTTTACTCGGAGTTCTTTAACTCTAACTTTTATGTCTTATTTTATATATATATATATATATATATATATATATATATATATATATATATATATATATATATATATATATATATATTAATTTTTGGTGATATTATTCCTTAGTTCTATTAGGCTTTCTAATCTGCCCATGTAACGAGCCTTTAATCGGTACTCCCAAACCAAATGATCTTAGGGCACCGGGTGAGAAAACACCCTAAGGACTTAAGGACTAGAAAAAACAAGGCCACAAAATTAAATATTTTATTATATGAACCGCTTTTAGGCGTGAATACTTATGCTTTATGAGGCACAAATCCCAGCTTAATCAACGGATTTTTAATATATTATATATATATATTCTTTTTTTAATAAGGCATAAGAATCTTTATTTTTGAACCCTAAGTGTGTAAGTGTATAAAGCATGCATATATCATCAAGGTAAAAATCAAGACTAAATTACTTTTTCAATTTTTTTCCTATCCTTAGAAATCAAACAAATAATCTTATTTTGACCAAGTATAAAAAATCCTAATTATGATTCTCTTATTCCTTAAAATTGACTTAATTTCTTATAAAAAATAATGTCAAAATATTTTTCCTATTTTCAAAAAGTTTTTAAAAGTAAAGATTTGTTAATAATATTTTTTTATTTTTATATTTTTTTAATAATAAAAGAAAAGTCTAAGTTATGTTAGAACCCTCCCCCACACCTATCTCATGCATTGTCCTCAATGTATGAATTAATTCATAGACGTATGAAAAAGAAGAAAGGGAAGGAAAATATTACCTTATGGTGGTGGTTCCGGTGGTGGTCTGATTGGGTCAAGCATTACTAACCAATTAAGATAATGTGGTGGTTCACGGAACTCACCTTTATTGATCTCTTTTCTATTTACATATTTAAAGTCTCCAATATGAATTGGATTATGAAAGATCCTATCGTGAAACTTACTCCCTTTACATGACCAGTCTTGAAAAATCATCAAGGAGTCATCATGATCTATACCTATGTCCAACAAAAGAATGTGACGTGGTGGAATGGTTGACTTGGGCTCAAAAATGATAGGTTCAGGAACCAATACTAACTCGGGAAAATCAACTTTGGGTTCAAGAGTCAGTTTTGGTTCAAGAGTTGAGTCCAATTCTTTTATCCAAGAATTGAAATTAACATGCTTTTCCCATCATTGGAATGTGACTATTTAAAATTTGTGATTTCATTTCTAGATCTATGGGTACGGGAATAAATGTTAACTCAGGAATTGGTTCAAATTGGGTAAGAATACCGAACTCAACATAGATTCTTAGATGGAAACTAAATCACAAAGTTGAGGATCGGGGTCACATTCATAATCAAGTTCAATCTCATTAAAATGAACACTTGCCAACTCGTCAATGGGTTGATATTGGTCAAGTTTAAGATTTTGTAGTGAAATTGAATCTTGGTCAAAGTCTTCAAGATACCATGATTCTTGATTTTCATCAATATGGCTAGAAGTATAGGGAATAGTCAAAGATTGGGTAGGGAAAGTTTTCTTATTTCTATGTATATTTTTTAATCTACTAAGTCTTGTTTCTATCATATCGAGTGGATCATTTTGGGATTGAATCATGAATTCCATACTCTTTTTTAAGTCTGCATATTCTTCTTGAAAATTAGAGTAAGGATCTGTGACTTGAAAATTTTGATAGAATTTTGAGTCTTCTAAACATTGAATTCGTCACTCAAGCTCATCTAAGGCTTCCATCCACTTTTCCCAGTCAATTGATTCTTCTAATGGTTGTTCAGGAGAAGGAGTATATGAAGCTGGATGTTGGTAAGGTGGTTAACAATATTGAAATCACCTAGAGGGGGTGAATAGGTGACTAGCTAATCTAATGATAAATTAATGCGGAATTAAAACTATTTATGCAGACTAAAAACTATTAAGTTAAACACACCACGTATAACATAAGAGTGTAGCCGAATTCCCGGTGAAGGGCTCTGGACTATCTCCTCAAGATTCCTCTAGATAAGAGTTGAGATGCCGCTATGGCTCTCTTAGTTGAATACAAGTGTGAGCAAACAATCCCCAAGCATATATCAATATAAGCACAAGTATATCAAGCAATTAATGAATATGAACAATAAGAGCATGCAAGATATAAGCATAAGTGAGAGATAGAGAGAGTAATCACAAACACGGGAGATTTATTTCGAGGTTCAAGCACTCTTACTCTACGTCCCCGCCTTCAACACTATGAAGGATTTTCACTAGAATCGATCCCACCGGATCACTCGGTGCCGCAACACCTACAACGAGTTCATAATAGAACTCCTTGGACTCACTAATCTCTCTCTTGTTCCCGCAAGAACTACACACGCAAGCACGCTAGCTTTCCAAGGCCGCACCACTACACCGAGCTCCCACAATAACTCGAAACAACACGAACCCGCAAGTTCGCCTCCTCAAATACAAAGATGAACACTTTGATCATCTCAACACTTTGATCACTTAAAACTCTCTCACAACAAAGATTCCTATAGGATTGACATAGCAATGGATAGCTCAAGTATGTGTGAGAAAAACTTGGATAGTATTTGTGGTGAAAAACTCAAGAAATCTCTTTTTCAAAACACTCTTGAAAAACTCTCCTTTTGATATGGAAGTATTTGGCTCTAAAACAAGCGGAGATAAATACTTAGTACTGTAGGAAAAACTATCTTTAAAACCCATTTAAAATCTTATGGAAAACAGCTCAAAACAGCCCCATATAAATAGGCTCCAAAAACTAGCCGTTGAGGACAGCAGACTTTTCTGCTGTCGGTCGACCGCCCGGTCGACCCACCAACAGTCAGATTTCTGACCGCTGTTCATCGGTCGACCGGCCGGTCGACCGAGGCTTGGATACAGAGAGCAGAAGCTCTCTGCCTGTCGACCGCCCGATCGACCGAGGCCAGATCCAGAGAGCAGAACTCTCTGACGGTCGACCGGGTCGGTCAACCGGCCCTCCAGCCAAACAAGGTCGTGTACGTTTGTGCACATCGGTCGACCGCCTGGTCGACCGACCTCTTGCGCGGTGCGGTCAACCGGCAGAAGGTCAGAACACAGGTTTTAGGGATTTAAAATTTGGTCTTTTTACCTTCAAAAAATCTCATAAATTCTACAAAAATAAGTTCATTGATATACTTTGATATACAAACATATTTGATTAAAAATCAAAACATATTACAAACATTTTGAACTATTTTTGTAATATAGAAGTTTTGCTTTAAACAAAAACCTGTATTTTTCAAAAACGATTTTTTTAAAACTTTTCTAAATATAAAAACAAGATATTCTAAACACTTTTGAAGCTTAGTGTATATGGATATGATCCAGTACACATATATGATGAAATATCTATATTTTTGACAACAAGCTTTAAAATAAGTTTTGATAAAACATATGTATATTTTAAATCTTAAAAACCAAACCGGTGTTTTCCAAGACGAAAACTCTTTTATGAAAACATATATAAATCGTGTGTGTGAGTGTACATGAACTTGAGCAATCCACCAACTAATCTATCCTTTACATTTTATCTAAAAACAAAATCTTGGCACTTACAACCATAACACAAGTCTTCTTGAAAATCTTCTCTTGAAGGTCTTCTTCTCCTTCTTGACTTGGTCCAAACCTTGATCCAATGAGTTAGACTCCTCTTGAGTACTTGATGCAATCTTGATGCGCGAGCTCTTGAATCAACATGTGCTAGCTCCAAAATTTTGACTTTAAATTTTGTTGAAGCTAAACACCAACTAAGATCTTGATCAAATATCTGATACTAATTAAACACAAGATCATTAGTACTATAACCACATGAGTTAATCATCATCAAAACTAGAGTAATGGGCCTTTGGGCCAACAATCTCCCCCTTTTTGATGATGACAAAACTCATAGAGTTATATATGTATGGATTAAAGTTAAGCTTCATAGAAGTGTTGACACTTTATAAAAGACAAGATTCCTAACTGGCCCGAACAATGTCTAAACTTGTTGACATTTACAAAAGACAAGTGACAGATGAGCTGACGACCAGTTCTAAACCCATCTCCGAGGGACAAATTAGCAATTTGGACTTTACTGATCTAGTGAAGCAGACAGTGAGCCCAGATTGTCTTTGAACAGATCTCAGCAGGTCTAAGATGCTAGGTTAGCTCAACACTTAGCATCACATGAGCCCAAAGGGATAGCCTCGCCTGAGAGGCTAAGATTGCCCAACTTCGCCTTGGAGCCGTTCAAAGCTCCATCGGGAAGCTAACTTATAGCTTCGCCTGAAGTACTCAGTTAACTCCGCAGAGAGTTAGCTTCGCTCGAAACCATACACGGAACCGCGCAGGAGGGTGGTCAATAGCTTCACCACAGATGTTATCCAGCTCTGCTGAAGAGCTTTCTTCTGACTTCGCCAGATGCTCCTTCCAGCTTCGCTGCGAGCTCGACGCGGCAGCTCCGCTGCGGGTCTGTTATGGTCAACCTTTGACCAATTAAATCTCCAGATGAGATCAAATCTATTCAGGATCAAGATCAAATCCAATCAAGATCAAATTTGAGATCAAATTTGGCAGTTGCATGCCATAATCTCTTGACTCTCCTAAAACAAGTAAGAGGATCAGGGGAAATCTTTCAATTATATGGAAAGGATCAAAACAGATCAGGAGACCGACATTCTAGCTTCGCAGAAGCTGATTCTAGCCTCGCAGCAAGGCTACTTTCCAGATTTAAACAGATTGATTCAATCTGTTTTCAGATTTTCAAGGGACAATTATATCCCTGCTCTCCCTATAAATAGCCCACCAAGGGCACAAGGAGAGAGGACCACCACGCAGAGCGCACACAAGAGGCGAGAGGCTGAAAAACAGAGAGAGGCTAAACAGAGATCTATTCTCTTACTTCCAAGAATTCAGAGAATTACTTCTCTAATCAGGGTGCTGATACCCTAACACCTTCCTTCCTTTCAAGGAATTTTCGGAACCAGGTGAGAAGGAATTCCTAAGTGGAGGCAATTTGAGAAGTAAAAGAGGGTTCTACCAACCTTCTGTTCTCCTATTCCCCGAACCAGGCGAGAAGGGAATCCCATCGATCCATCGTCAAAGGGACAAAGTGGTCGCGCGCTGACCAGACTCCTATCGGCACACTTCTCCAGAATCTCAGAGGGGATCTACTTGTAATCTTTTGTGTTACTTGTAATTTAGCTCCTCGACACTTTTTTGTAAGTTTTCCCTTTTCCAAAATCAATGGAAAACAAGATGGCGACTCCGCTGGGGAACGAATTCTCCACTATTGAGAATCAAGTGTCGCAATGCGACGAACAGACCTTCGGGTCTATCTCTGAATTCAAGGAAGCCGGTGTAGCCAGAGCCCCTCTGGCTAAATCTTCAAAGCAAGTCTCTGCGGAGACAGATAAGGCTCTTGCGAGCCTACCGCGGTCCTCTGGCGCAACAAGGAAGCAGACCCGCTGTAACCCTCGGTTTTCGAGATACGTATGTCCATACTGGTATCTGGTGATAATTTAATTATCTTGATAGTCAGATTGAGGTCATTTCAGCTCAAAATGTCATTTTCCATTATTTTGAATTTTTCTGGATTTTAAGAATATTTTTGGAAATTATTGGACAAGAATCTCAATTTGGAGTCGATCGGTGACATAGGCTGACTCTGGAATTTTAATTAACAATCGGGGATGAATTTTAGAAATCTGACTTCACAACAATGTTCAGGATGACATCTTCTATTTTTGAGAATTTTTGAGGATTTTTTTGAATTAATAGAGTTTAATCCAATAAAATAATGTTTAAATATTATTAAAAAAAATAAAAATAAAATAAAAGAATTAAGAAAACCCGCATACGTATAACAGGTTTCGAACCAGAGACCCATTGGAAATGAAAAGAAAGAACCAACTTTATGCTAGTGACGCCTTTTATTTATAAAGGGTAATCATTATATTCAAACCATTATTTTCTTACACCTTTATTCATTCAAAAATGAAAACCCAAAATCCCATTGCTCCCAGTTTCGAAACCGTGACCTTTTGCCAAGCATCCAAACGCCCAAACCAGCGATTCAAAATGAACTCATATGTTATTAAACCATTAGCTACTCCCTCTTCTTCTCCCCAACAAACGCGCGACCTGCTCCCCCTTCTTCTCCCCACGTTCCCCACTTCTCCTCCCAACTGCACCCGCGTCCCCCCACGTTCCCCACTTCTCCTCCCAACTGCACCCGCGTCCCCCCACGACCTCCACCTGCGTCCTCCCCTCTCTCTCTCACGTTCCCTCTCTCCCTCTATCTCTCACTCACCTTTTCTTTCCCCCCTCTATATAAACCCCAATCCCCCTCCTCCATACATAACTCCATGGTTTCCCTCTCCATCTGAGCCACGGCCTCCCTATATTCGACGCGCCATCGAGCTTCACTTGGCCCTACAAACCACCTCCTCAGGCCGCCACCATCACTGCCGTCCCACCTCCCCATGACCAGACTTCATGATCCATCCCCTTCGACGAGCTCCGCCGACCATTCACGAGAGCCACGCATGGCCGTGCTCTCCTTCCTGCGGTGCCGCCGGGGTGGAGCACGGCATCTCCAACGATCTCCGCGACCTCTGTCAAACCACTGGCACCGTCCACAAGCTCCGCCATCGACGGACGTGGTGCTGGAAGAGGATTCAGACTGAAGAGAAGCGTTCCGGGTAAGTTATTTTTGCGTTGTCGTCGATTTTAATTATCGTTGGCATTTCGTCGAACACGTAGTAAGCATTACTTTAATCAACAATTTCTCCATGAAAAGCTTGTTTTAAAATTCTAATAAAAATATTTTGAGGTACCCTAGATATACATCCTAATAATAGTGATTTTTATTATATTTTAGAAAATTGTTTTTATAGCAAAAAAAAATCCTCTGCCTCTGGCCGAGAGCAACAGCAGCTGCTGCTGCTCTCGGCCAGGACCAAACCAGAACGGTGCTGGTCGAGCCAGGACCAGGCCCAGGTTCTGGCCGAGCCAGGCCAGGCCAAGACCTGGCCTGGTCTGGCCAGCCCAGCCAGACCTGGCCCAGGCCAGGTCTGGTCAGGCCACTGGTGCCAGCCAGCGGGTCTGGCCAACAGACCCGGGGTCGGGTCGACCCGGCCCCATTAATAAAAAGAAAAAAAGAGAGAAAAAGAAAAAGGGAAAAAGAAAGAAAGGAAAAAAAAAGGAAAAGTAAAAGAAAAAGAAAAAGAGAAGGAATAAATAAAATAAAAATAAGTAGAAAAATAATTGTAGCATTTATTGTAGCAAACTAGACCCAAACCCATTACTGTAGCAACAGACCCATTAAGCTTTTTATTTATTTTTATTAATTTTTAGGTTTATTTTAATTCAGAAAATTCCATAAAATTCACAGAAAATTCCAAAAAATTCACAGAAAATCACAAACTAAATTTGAAACTGTATAAAATTATTTTGATGTAATATCACTTAGAATAACATTCAATTAAATATTTTTGTAATTACTATTCAATGATATTTTATTTAAAAATGACCAATAAAATTTTAAATAGCAAAAAAATATATATGAAATTCATAGTTCAATAATATGTAAATATTATACATCAATTTATTAGCTTATGCAAGTATTTTAATATGAAAATATATTTTTAAATAGTTGCTATAAATTCAGAAATTGAATTATTTGGAAAATCGACCAACCAAAATTACATTATCACTTAACTTATCACTGAATAAATAACGTATCAAGTTTCTAATTAATTCACGTAATATTTAGGCCGCGAATTTTACCCAGAGCCGGTTGCAGTTACGGGAATTCAGACTCCAACGATATCAGGCAAGTGTACACGATTCTCCTCTCGTTGAATTTCGTCTTGATCTTAATTCTTCCTCTTAAATATAAATCACGGTTATCATATTACATGATCATCAACACTATCCTGTAATCATATTTACATATCAGCTTTTCTTTTCTGATTATATGACTAATTATTCTATTCTTGATTTATTACCGATACTGTCTCGTGATCATGTTTTATTACCTTACATATCGTATTCTCATCTCGTTCCTGTACATACATGCATCCAACTTAAATTTGCATGATTGCTTGTATGTGGTAGACTAATTTAGTGATGTGAAGTTTATACTGATCATGACAAATACTGTGATTTGGATCTTGAGGTTAACTGGATAATAATGAAGAAAGATTGATAGTTAAAGATTGAATATCGATTGATATTGTGATCCTGATATTACTGAAAATTAATCAAGAAAATTAACCATTATATTCTGAATAATTATTCGAGGTTATCTTATTGGATTATGGACACATGATCTTGACCGTTTTACCTTGACATTTAGATTACATGTTACTGACATCCCTTGCACTATTTTGCATGCATCTGGTATCACTTGCACAACTATTTATTTATCACATGATATTATCACTGTCTACATCGTTCCATGATTTTGATACACATTGTGTTCACCATCTAATACTAATATTCTTGGTACTGATTCATGATCCTGTAACACTGAGTAACATACTGTTTGCATTTACATTTAATTAATAAAATTAATCAAGACGGGGTTATTGGGGGAGACTGTAGCAGGGGAAATCCAGGGAGGTGTGCTTGGAAGGGCGACCCTTATGGGTTTGGATGCCACATGTGATCTTGTTATTTATGCGCGCTCCTGTTATTACATGTTACATGATACCTGAGTACAGTGAACTGTTTCTCCCAGCTATTAGGATCCACTAACGCATCACTTGTTTGATATGCAGTTGTCCTGTGGGATGGGGCACAGGATGATTGCATTAGTTAGAGTAATAAAATATACTAGACATATGCACTTGCATCATATCCTGCATTATCTTAGTGATCTATTACCTAACACGTATCTTCAAGATACTGACATTTGAGATTCATGTGACATGCATTATCTTGACTACATGACATTCCTGGACCTATCATAATGTTTTATCTTGTGATCTAGAGTTCTTGTGATCTTGTGATTATGTTACACGACAGTTACTTGTCTAGGACGTCTCATGTCATTATATATACATGTCACACCATGCATGCATAATCTTATTGTACATGGTCTATCTCTTGATTATTCCTGTTGCTGTTATTACATTCAGTTCTTAATATTTTCATACATATTGTTCTTATATCCTACTTACTGTTATTACATTTTCATATTCTCTCCTTCCTGTTTCGTGTACTCTTGCTAGTCCGCTTCTGACGGACCTTTATATTATTTTTCAGTATTTAGATCTGGAAAGGTGGTATAGAGAGTTGTTCGCAGATCATATTCTGGTTTCGCTGTTCTCCGGTGAGTTCAGTTTTCTTCTTTGCTTGTTTTATTCAGATATAGTGGATGATATTGTTTAAGATTTAGTTTTTCATATATGTGATTTTATCTTTGTGCTTGGTTGTATGTGCATATATGTGTGCTATCACGCTCGTTATTGACAGCCTAAGGTACTCATGGAAGAGATTTCACTCTTCGTGGGTATCTGCTGGCCATCGTCACGCACCTGTATTCCGTATTTTGGGAAGTGGGGCGTGACACCCGCAGTGCAAGCCTATCACTTTCGAGAACCTGGTCGTTCACTTCGACCAAGAAAAATTTGAAGAAGTCCTCTCTGGGGGTGGTCTAATGCTTCATGCACGGAAGCATAGAAAGGCTCCATGGCCAAGGTTTCAGAACAAAAATCGGAAGCAGAATTCTGCCAACACCCCTCAGCCTCGCGTGTGGCTAGTCAGGTTCCCTGCGAACCTCGGTCTCCTTTATCAAAGCAGATGTGGAGACCAAAGCAGAAGGCTCGGTATGAAGCTGCGATTGTAGCTACGCCACAAGTGCGTCTCTCTTGCGAAGGCAAGGTGTCTGCCTGCTCCAACAAGGCTGCTAGCCGCGAAGTCACAGCGGCGACCATACCTTCGCCTAATTAAACAGCGGTAACGCCTCGCGCCAGCCTCGTTCTCATGAGCGAAGCCACTATACCACAGGGTACGCATGTGTTCATAGCCGCGAAGTTGGAACCAAAGAACCACAGCGTGCTTCGTTCCCCAGTTCTTCAAGTACTAAGCTTGCTCTTCGCAGCGGAGTTAAGGGATTGTCCTTAAGTGCTAATAGCATTGCTTATGCAGCTTCAGCGCCCAAGGGCGTTTCCAAAGCTTTTAGCCGCGAATTTAGAGCCAAAGCACTATCCAAGGCTAATCACCTTCGGAACAACGTAGCGAATAAAGCACTGCAGCGTGTTTCGCTCTCCAGTTCATCAAGCGCTAAGCTCGCGCTTCATAGAGGAGCTAAGGGATTATCCCTAAGTGTTGACAGCGGTGCTTATGCTGCTTCAGCACCCAAGGATATTCCCAAGGCCCTTAGCCGCGAAGTTAGAGCTGAAGCACTATTTAGTGCTAATCCCCTCTGCGGTGATAAAAAGAGCAGGACATTGTCCTATGCGCAACCCAACAGAGCCTCTGCGCTGGATCGTTTAGGCCCAACTGGGTCTGACTTGCGGGAATCTTGACAAATAAACGAAAGTCAGAATCTTTCCGAACTACTCCCCCCTGTTGTCGACAAGTGGGATGTCAGTTGGTGATAGTCCACTCAGTCCATTACCGGCTGGAACCAATCCCCGCCACTCCTCCAATTCGACGATCAGTTTTTGACCGATTGTCGGTGCAAGCTCCGATGAAACATCGCAAAAGGAGCATACCACAAGATCTGCCCTCTGCGTCCGTTAACATGACCGGAAGAGGACGAGAGCTACAAAGGGGTAGACAAGCGTCCCATCACACTCCCTACAGTTCCCCAGATCCGGATTATAGCCCAGGCTTAGGCGAAGTCTTGGTACATGAAGAAGGTGTTTTTCAAAACACCAGATCTAGGGTTGCAATACCCTACAGTTATGAACAGCCATCTTCTCAACTGCGGTAGCCTCACCAGAACCAAATAGAGGATCAGTCCAGTGGTCTGATGAAGAGGATGAAGATAGTGGGTATGCCTCTTCGGCGACAGTCAGCTCAGTGCGAACAGACAGAGTATCAGTGAACATGGCTGACAATGGTAATGACGACCTTCGTCGGCATTTGGAAGCTCAGGAGCAAACTTCCAAGACCCAGCAAGAAGGTTTGGAAAACATTCAATAGATGCTCGCTCAACTCCTCAATAACCGGAATAATAATGACACCAGGAGTAACCATGATGAGGAAGAACATCTTAGCAATGAACAGCCAAGGACGGAGAAGTCGAAGGAGGGCTCTTCTTTGGACGCTGAAGTCCTTAAAGGCATCCAAGCTCAAATCGCATCCTTAACTCAGAGGGATGAATTAAAGAAAGTAGGGGCAGTCCGTCCTTAGCCGCTGGAGTGGGATTCAGTACCATACCTGAAAAACACCTTGAGGGGGGTGAATAGGTGCAAGTGCTAATCTAGTGAACTAAGTGCTCTAAATGCGGAAGCTTAAACAATTCTTGCAACACACTTAGTACAACACACAAGTGTAGCCGAATTCCCCGTGAAGGGCTCTGGACTAACTCCTCTTGATTCCCCTAAATATAGGTTGAGGTGCTATGTGAAGCTCTTGTGGTTAAGTACAAGTGAGGCACACACAAACAACTAAGCATACACAAATATAGCAATATGAAATATGCAAGGTACAATGCAAGCAATGTATGATATGAATAATGAATGATGCTTTGCACAAATGTAAAGAGAGAGAGAGTTAGAGAGACAAGTGGATCAAACACTAACAATAAGATATGTTTCGAGGTTCGAGCCCCTAGCTCTACATCCCCGCCTACACCACCGTGTAGGATTTCCAATCCACTATAGGAGTACCGAACTCCTCTTTCAACCTTACAAAGCCACCGAGGCTATACAACCACAATCCACCTCTACCGAAGAGGGATAAGGCCCGTAGCCAATACAAACACAATCACCTCTACCAAAGAGGGATCCAAACCAATACCACTCCGATCAACCTCTACCAAAGAGGGATACACAAATAAGGAGGGTTTACAACTTTGGAGGCTTAACCTCAAACACTTCTCTTTTTCTCTTTTCCACAAAACAAAGATCCTAATAGATTAGGATAGAAGATATAACTTAAGTGTGAAAAATAAGTGTTTTGATCAAAGAAAAACTCTTGGGAAAATATCAAATAGATATGGAAATGAAGAGCAATAAACTAGTTTCCCAAAAACCTATTTTCTTTGAAAATAACAAAACACTTGAAAACAAATGAATGAATCTTTTTTGCACTTTAAACTCTTTTGAAAACTTCTTTTTAAAACCAGAGAATAGGGAATTTTTTGCTCTTGGAAAACTTAGCCAAAATCCCAAATGAATGGGGTTTATATAGGCCAAACAGAAAACTAGCCATTAGGCTGATGTGGCAGCCTGACAGGCCTGGCGGTCGACCGCCCGATCGACCGCCAACGGTCATAAATATGACCGTTGGGCAAACCCGGTCGACCGCCCGGTCGACCCAAACAAACAGAGAGTTCTGCTCTCAAACCCGGTCGACCGCTCGGTCGACCGGCCCTGTGCCAGCCAGACGTGCACAAGTCTGTGCACGTCGGTCGACCCCAAGGGTCGACCGGCCCATGGAGCGGTCGACCGTTCCGGTCGACCGACCTGGCCTGTCAGTCACAGAACAGGGTCAGAAAAACATGTTAAAATATTTTTGAAAAATCTTTTATCTTTTCTGAAAATTCTATAAAACTTGTTTTAACATTTTATATTGAACCACAAACAAGTGATAAAAATTTCAAGACATATATCAATCATATCAATTCATTTTTGAGTCTTGCAAATTTTATCAAAACAAAAACCTGTATTTTTAACAAACTTGGATTTTTCAATACATGAATAGAATAGTCAAAATAAGTTTGTTTAAGTCATGTAAGCATGTATGTATATAGAGCACATCTAATATACATAAAAAACAAAGTAAACTTGTTTTGAACTTTTATTCATGAAAACCAAAATCCAAAAACATAAAACGTGTGTGTATTGTGCACTTGATCATATCAACTATACTAAGCTTTACAAATGGATCTAAAACACACTAAACTATGGATACCTAAGTCTTCTTGACGATCTTCATCTTCAAAGCGACTCGATCCACAAACACCGTGATCCATGAGCTAGGCAAGGTATGATCTTGATGCTTTGGCCCTGGATTCACCATGAAAAGCTTCTAAACTCCTTTGTTGAAGCTAATCACCAACGAATATCTTGTTAAAGGATCTGAAACTTAAAATCACAAGATTATTAGTAAATATAACTACATGAGTTAATCATCATCAAAACTAGGGTGGAAGGCCTTTGGGCCAACAATCTCCCCCTTTTTGATGATGACAAAACTCATGGAGTTATATATGCATGGATTAAAGTTAAGCTTCAAAGAAGCTCCCCCTTAACTCATGCATAAACAAATAAACATAATAAATATGTAATGAAGGCTTTTAAACATGAATGCATAAATATGCATAAATAATAAAGGTTCTAGATACCAATGAAATGTTCAAAAACAAAACATGCTCTAGATACCAATTGACATACATTAAACTATATTAAACTTAATATATGCAAAAACATAAGTATGCATATATATAAAACTCAAACAAACTCAAAATCTTTCTCCCCCTTTTTGTCAATCATCAACAAAGCGGTAAAAACCAAAACAATAAATACAATGTCAAAAAGGAGTAAAAATCTTTCTCCCCCCTTTTTGTCAATTAAAACAATAAAAACAATGTTCTCCCCCTTTTTGTCTAAAACAATAAATCAATAAAGAGGGTAGCAATCAATTAGGATATCAATTGAAAATATGTCAAAGTAGCATCTTGATACCAATTGAAAGTAAACAAAGATCAATACATGTTATATGCTATATACATTCATGAAGAGGAAGACGCTAAGTTAGCTTCCCTACACACATGCATTACATGAAGAAAGGATGACAAGCCCTAATTCACATAACACATGATATGTAATGTATAAAAGGAGATGTGAGGCTCCCCCTACACACGTGTATCACATAAAGAAGAGATGTCAAACTCTTCAATACAAGATACACTCATTATGAATCTATATGTAGAAGAGATGTTAAGCTCTCCTTGCATATAGGCAATACAAATCAAAACTTTTGAGTATTTTACTTTAAACAAAATTTTGAGATACCAATTTTAAAACATATTCAAATGAACATCTTGATATCAAAATTGAAATAATTGTTCTCTATCATAAAGTAAGTGAGTGGAAATACAAATACCAATTGAAATATGAAAATCGAATTTTCTCCCCCTTTATGAAATACCAACAAAAACTATGCGTAGGCTTGAAATAAGATACCAATTGAAAACTAAATCAATTGAAATAAAGTTGAAGTTCAAGCTCTAGCATAAACAAGATTTGTGCTCAAGATATAGAAATATAATAGCACAAATAAAACATGTATATGTGTATGAAATAGAATGCGTACCAATCACCAATAGATGATACCAATTGATAACATACATACACAATAAACAATTATGAGTATACAAAAGGATCAAATTTATACCAATTGAAGGAGTTCAATGATACCAATTGAAATAACAACAATACCATGTGTATATCTCATAACACAACGAAGAATACGAACTAGTTAAAATGAAAATTTTGTTAACTAGTACGAAATCCTTCAAGTAAGGAATAAACAAAATAGTTTTTCATAAAACATGAAATCCACATGATAATCAACACTCTAATTCAATTAAGCATAAATATGACTCATGAAAACAAAACATGAGCAAAATATAAATATGAGTGTATAAATAAACTGTGTAGATCATAATTATGAAAATATTCAATTAAGCTCAATTATTCCTTTAAACATGAAAACATGAAAATCATCAAATACTACTTAATCTTCAAGGCATATGTATGTCTTATACAAACTAAGGTATACATACATATCCAAACATGATGAGTCCACAAAGATATATGCATGAAGGCACGTGGCTCAAAAAGATGTATATGTATATGAATGTTTGGACAAGGTAGACATATACATGAAGTTAAATATAAACACATGAAAACATGAATAACTAAATTTTTATTAAAACAATGTTCATTTCAAGGTATATGTATGATTTGTCAAACATGAAGTATACATACATATCCCTAAACACAATTGAGTCCATATATAGATTTGCATGAAAGGCAAATGACTCAAGGGGTATACATGTATAACTTAGGGTTTGACAAAATGCACATATACATGAAATGTAAAACACATGATCTACAAAACAAATCCAAAATGGGAATACAAGTTTAAAATGTATGAATCATCAAAACTAGATTATACTAGCACATCTAATGGGTTCAAATAAGCAATTAAGCCCAAACATATATAGATTTATTTGTGGCCCACTATATGCACAAGTATATACCTAGTTTTAATGAAAACTAACATCTAAACAAGTAATCTTAACATGAAGCATCAAAACACGATAAAAATCAACATGATAAACATAAACATGATTATTATGAATATCCACATGTTATTAGAACTATGATATACGCAATAGCGACCAAATAGTGAGAACACAAAAGAATTTATCCATATTGAACATGGGTGTCTCAAAATAACTAAACATGTATATCACAAATCTAATAAGCATGGTATTAACATAATAATCTACAAATCACAAAACATGCTATAAATAATGAACATGGAAAGCATGTAAATAATAATTAGGAGTTAGGAATCGTTACCAAAACCTAGAAGGCAACTTTCCTTGTCTCCAAAACGTGGTGGTCATCTCTACCAAACCTTCCTTGAAAGTGATGCATCCAAATGATTTTCATGAAGTCCGGAACGCATCCACTCCAAGGTACCGCTACTCTCACGTCATGTGAGAACCCACACCTACATCAAATAAAGGAGGGGTGGTCTTTGGTATCCATACTCTTTTGGGTCCATGGGGGTTAGTACCTTCTCTAACCCAAACAAAATTCTTTGCTAAATTTGAGACATGTAATCTATCAAAGCAAAATTTAGCAAGGTGGCCCTTACGTCCACAATGTGTACAAGTGTACACATGGCATACATGGTGTGATGGTGTCCGTGAGGAGCATGTGTATGCCGTGGAGGGTGTGCATGAAAAGATGGAACTTGTTTCTTTCGAAACAAAGATTCCAAACGAGTGTGGCCCACAACACATTGGCTCAAAGTGGAGCCCAAACAATCTACACTCTTCTTTAATAAACAAATATCATCATTGATCCTAGAAGAAGAGGTACATGCATTAGGTAGACTAGATGAAGAAGCTACACTAGCATGGCAAACATGTACATCAATTTTATTTTGCAAAACTTCATTTTTCTTTAAACAAATTTCTAAATCCTTTGAAATAGAATCAATTTTTATTTTCAAAGAATTATTTTCTTTTACAACAAAATCAATTTTTGAAGACAAGTTTTCATTTTTCTTTAAAATAACATGGCAATCATTTTTAGAATTTAAAAATTCATTTTCTTTTAGTGCAAGGTCTAATTGAGATCTCAATGAATCCCTTTCATTAGAAATCTCGATCTTCTCTTGCAAAACCATATTAAGTTTAGAAAACAAATCTTTATTATCATTGTCAAGGCCTAGACTTTTCTTTTTCAAAATATTATATTTTTCTATCAATTTTTCACAAACTATTGATAGTTCTTCATTCAAAGCATGTGGATCAACAAAATCATTACATGAAGAACTAGCATTATCACTATCTAGTTGAAGTTCCGATTGTACCTCAAGGGAGTCATTCCCTTGGATCATATAGCATTGAGAATCGGATTCTCCACTAGACTCCTCCGGTTGATTTGGCAATTGAAGCTTGGAGGTGGTGGTTGTTGTCAACTTGTTCCACACTACAAAAGCGGAATCAAGATTAGAAACAAGCATAAGATAATCTTTTGAAAGCTTGCTTCTAATAGCCTCAAGGGCTTGTGCATTGCCCCTATATGATTGCGGTCACCAAGATAACATCTCTTGGTAGCGGTAAGGAAAACATGCAAACCTAGGGTCTTCAAATAGCATCCGGACTCCGATTCAGACGATTCTGGATCCGTTGCGATCGTGGGAAAGAGAGCTACATTCCCATGGCCAGTTTGTCAGTGTTTTTATTTTATAAATTATATTTTACTATGTCTAGTGACATTGAGTGATATATCTTGATTATGAATAAAATACGGAAACTATTAATTCTTCACTGGTCATGATTGGACAGTCATTGTAATAGGAATGACCTAGAATATTGTTAGGTATTTCCTGATTTAAAATAAGGATAAGGAGGTAATTATAGTACCAATAAATACTGGCAGAGACAACTCGGACACGGTCATCATACTTGCATAGCCACTGACACTCGGGCCGCTAGTTCACCATATTCATGGACACTATTATTTCATGTATTGTATCACAGATAGATAACTATTGTCACATGTATACTGATCCACGGTACTCGATGACACTACACTGTCACTAGATAGTAATGCTGGACACCGTTATTTCATGCACGGTATCATCATGACACGGATACTGTAAGTTCACTGGACATAGTATTATAGTAGACACTGATCACTGTTACTACATGATCACAGAGAGATTACACGGATTAGTGCTACACATCTATGTTCCACTGGTACAATGATATACCAATGCACGGACTACCGCATTTCATATTATTGTTATCATTTTACACATTTATGTCATATTTATATATCACTGTTACACATGCATGTATGGTTTCTCTATTCTTATCATATGGATCCCCATTCATATTACATGTATTATTATTCCATATTATCCCCGTATTCCTGTTATATGCTTATTTCCCATTACTGATATCGTTATTCCCGTTACTGGATACATGAGCTGTTGATATGCGATATGTGAAATCTCACATCTATTGTTCCCGTTTCCCGTTATATTGTTCTATGCTATCAACAGAGCTCAGGTCCTGTTATCATGTTACCTATATCATGTCCTGTATTTGTTCTTGTTACATTGTATACTTTAAATATCAGATCATAAAGATAACTTGGGTATGGGGGAGACTTGACGGTTGATTAGATCATATCGGGTGGATGTACTGGATCCATATTGTTTGTCCTACTGCAGGGGACGGGGTAGTGCTGGCTACCATCTGTTACTCATGAGCTCCCGTTTCCCGTTATGTTTTAGCTCATTGAGATTCCCGTTACATGTTACAGCCCTAGCGGGCTGGCCCTGGTCTCAGCAGCCAGGGATCTGGTAAGGCTGTTGTCCCGGGTATGCACGGGATACACCCACCCGATAAGAGCTCCTCGACCATGGGTTTCCAATTAACATAATAAAACAGTATACACAATAGTGACGTCGGGAACACTTGTTATTTGGTCACTCTCTCGTTTGGATAATGGTACCCGTATGCCATGTCCGGATGGGTTCGACTGGAGTGCGGGCTCCAGTATAAACTGCCAGTGGTATGGGACACTGGAAGAGATTGATTAAAATAGCAGGCGGTACTGATTGCTACTATTGGATAAATAACATGACTTGCCTGATACATGTATACTATTGTTTAGATATACTTATTACTGTTCCTGATCATTTATCCGCTATCATGTTAATTGTATACTTTGTTACTTTACCTGGTACATGTTACACTTTCTGTGGTGACATACTATTCATGTATATGTATACACTGCATTGAATATATTCTGTTTTCTGTATACCTTGCAGACATCGTTACTGTATATACACAACACCGTATTATGATTATATTGTATATGTCCATCTGCATGTTCACTGCTATCACGTAACCACTATCATGTTCATTTCTAATACGTCTCCACTAGACAACATTATTTATTATATAAACTGGATACCACTATAAACTAGATACGACTATAAACATGACCCGATGATAACCGGCTAGGTAGTGATGGTATTAAAAGATGACATGTTTCTATTATATGCTTATTATATGGTATCACTAATACAACATGTATGATATTATTATCGTGCTTGTATTATTATTTATAGTATATATTACTGCCTCCTTCATTTTACCACTCACTAGGTCGCTTTCTGACGACCCTGGGTTTGCGTACCCAGGTTGGAGGTCCGAGTTATCGTATGGTCAGATAGTCCATTGGATTCACATAGGAGACTCCTCATCAAGACCCTTCATAGGTATCTTTATGATTTATTGTTGTTATCTTCTTTATCCCTGTTCTTCCTATCTGTTATGATCGCTAACCTCTTTCTGCAGGTATTCTTGTACTTATTTACTGCTGGAGCTCGTATATATATGGAGGCTATTTCTTGTACTGAGGCTTAGCGTACGTACGTGAGGGTATCTCCGCCCTGCGTATGTACGTCGCCATAACGTCCCCGTACCTGCGGGATCGGGGCGTTACAGAGTGGTATCAGAGCCTAGGTTCACACCTGGTGTGGGTAACCATCTGGGTCGATGCTCTGGCTCTTACCAACAGTACAAGCAGATTCAGATTCAAGCTTATCTATATCTGAATTTGGGATTCCAGCGATGAGTACAAGAATACCATGTCATTGACGATTCATTCCTTGACTCTTTTGTATTCCTTACTTACAGTTGTCAACCAGAATATCCGATTTCCTCCTCGTTTTCTTTGCATCTTACTGCTTCCAATCTGTAGTGTTAGTTCGCTACAATACTTCGCCATCCCGAGTTCCTTATAGATATCAGAGTGCGCAGCGGGAGTGTCGTGGACCCGTAACATTCAGGCTTTGGGGTTGGAAATATTGTTCTCACACCAAATTTGAAATTTCGAGGACGAAATTTTTTGTAAGGTGGGGAGAAATGTAACCCCCTGCTCCCTGATGTACGTATCACCGTATCAGTACCCGATACAGCGTACAAAAATGATTTGACCTCCGTGGTAGTCCGATTGAGCTGATTTCAGTTTCCAATATCATTCTCTAATATTTTAGAGTTTTCAGGATTTTCTGGAATTTTTCTGAATTATTTTGGAAAATCTCCGCAGTCGGGGTCGACCGATACCGATAATCGGCTTTACGATTTTTATTGCACACACGGAGTAGAAATTTGCGAATCTGCTTTCCCCTGGTATCTTAAAATCATATTTTCTACGTTAGTTTATTTTTGGAGATTTTTCTAAATTTATCGAAAATCGGGCGAAACCGGTGTCGCCCAATTACCGGCGACATCTTCAAGGATTTTTAATTTGCAAACTAGACAGAATTTCTTCAAACCGCTTTCATATTATGCCTCAGGATAATATTCTCTATTTTCTGTAATTTTTGGACACCGTTCAGAGCTAGTCGAATTTTGGACCGAATTAAATAATATTAATTTAATCAAATAAATCCTTTCTTTTTCTTTTCCTTTCCTTTCTCTTCTTCTCTGGATCCTTCTCCTCCACCGCCTTAACCCAACCGCCCTTTCTCTCTCTCCCTTAAAATCTCCTACTCTCTCTCTTCCTCTCTCTCTCTCTCTCTCTTCTCCTCTATCTCTCTCTCTCTCTCTCTCTCTCTCTCTTCCCTCTCACTCTCTCTTTCTCTCTCCCTATCTCTCTCATCATCTTTCTCCCCCTCTCTCACTCTCTCTGACCTGCGGTCACAGGCCCAACCCATGGCCAGAAGCCAGTGAACGCCGCCGGCGGCCTTGCCGGCGCGCCACCGCGCCTCCCAATGGCCGCGCACCCCAGCCCGGCGCTCCCCTCCGGCCGCCACGGCCGCCATGGCCGCGCAGCCGCGCGTTCCTGCCGATGCCCTACCTTTTCTCCATCCCCCTCTCTTTTCCTTTCTCTCTTTCTTTCACTCTCTCTTTCACTCACCCTCTCTCTGTCTGCAGGACGGTCGCGCCGCCGGCGGCCGGGGCCGCCGCCGGCGGGTCCCTGCCGCCAGCCTTGCTGGCCGGCCTGCTCGCGCAACAGCAGCAAGAGCTGTTGCTGCTGCCTCTGTTATTGGGTTCGGGTGGAACCCGAACCCAATAACCCTATTGGGTTGTCTAAATGTTAGGTTGAAACCCGTTAACCCATTACCCATTAACTTAAGTTAATTGGGTATGGGTTGTGGATCTGGACCCGACCCGTTACGAGCCCAACCCGCTCCAAAACCCAATAAAAGTAATTTTACAGAAAAGCCCCTGCTACATTTCTATATTTGCATTTACAATATTTTTATTTACATATTTAACCCATTTTGATGATTTTTAGCGTTCGGGCGATATCTGGAGCATCCGGACTCCGATTCGGGCGATTCTGGATCCGTTGCGATCGTGAGAAAGAGAGCTACATTCCCGTAGCCAGTTTGTGAGTGTTTTTATTTTATAAATTATATTTTACTATGTCTAGTGACATTGACTGATATATCTTGATTATGAATAAAATACGGTAACTATTAATTCTTCACTGGTCATGATCGGACAGTCATTGTAATAGGAATGACCTAGAATATTGTTAGGTATTTCCTGATTTAAAATAAGGATAAGGAGGTAATTATAGTACCAATAAATACTGGCAGAGACAACTCGGACACGGTCATCATACTTGCACAGCCACTGACACTCGGGCCGCTAGTTCACCATATTCATGGACACTATTATTTCATGTATTGTATCACAGTTAGATAACTATTGTCACATGTATACTGATCCACGGTACTCGATGACACTACACTGTCACTAGATAGTAATGCTGGACACCGTTATTTCATGCACGGTATCATCATGACACGGATACTGTAAGTTCACTGGACATAGTATTATAATAGACACTGATCACTGTTACTACATGATCACAGAGAGATTACACGGATTAGTGCTACACATCTATGTTCCACTGGTACACGGATATACCAATGCACGGACTACCGCATTTCATATTATTGTTATCATTTTACACATTTATGTCATGTTAATATATCACTGTTACACATGCATGTATGGTTTCTCTGTTCTTGTCATATGGATCCCCGTTCATATTACATGTATTATTGTTCCATATTATCCCCGTATTCCTGTTATATGCTTATTTCCCATTACTGATATCGTTATGCCCCTTACTGGATACATGAGCTGTTGATATGCGATATGTGGAATCTCACATCTATTGTTCCCGTTTCCCGTTATATTGTTCTATGCTATCAACAGAGCTCAGGTCCTGTTATCATGTTACCTATACCATGTCCTGTATTTGTTCTTGTTACATTGTATACTTTAAATATCAGATCATAAAGATAACTTGGGTATGGGGGAGACTTGACGGTTGATTAGATCATATTGGGTGGATGTACTGGATCCATATTGTTTGTCCCACTGCAGGGGACGGGGTAGTGCTGGCTACCATCTGCTACTCATGAGCTCCCGTTTCCCGTTATGTTTTAGCTCATTAAGATTCCCGTTACATGTTACAGCCCTAGCGGGCTAGCCCTGGTCTCAGCAGCCAGAGATCTGGTAAGGCCGTTGTCCCGGGTATGCACGGGATACACCCACCCGATAAGAGCTCCTCGACCATGGGTTTCCAATTAACATAATAAAACAGTATACATAATAGTGACGTCGGGAACACTTGTTATTTGGTCACTCTCTCGTTTGGATAATGGTACCCGTATGCCATGTCCGGATGGGTTCGACTGGAGTGCGGGCTCTAGTATGAACTGCCAGTGGTATGGGACACTAGAAGAGATTGATTAAAATAGCAGGCGGTACTGATTGCTACTATTGGATAAATAACATGACTTGCCTGATACATGTATACTATTGTTTAGATGTACTTGTTACTGTTCCTGATCATTTATCCGCTATCATGTTAATTGTATACTTTGTTACTTTACCTGGTACATGTTACACTTTCTGTGGTGACATACTATTCATGTATATGTATACACTGCATTGCATATATTCTGTTTTCTGTATACCTTGCAGACATCGTTACTGTATATACACAACACTGTATTATGATTATATTGCATATGCCCATCTGTATGTTCACTGCTATCACGTCAACACTAGCATGTTCATTTCTTTCACGTCACCAATAGACAACATTATTTATTATATAAACTGGATATGACTATAAACTAGATACGACTATAAACATGACCCGATGATAACCGGCTAGGTAGTGATGGTATTAAAAGATGACATGTTTCTATTATATGCTTATTATATGGTATCACTAATACAACATTTATGATATTATTATCGTGCTTGTATTATTATTTATAGTATATATTACTGCCTCCTTCATTTTACCACTCACTTGGTCGCTTTCTGATGACCCTGGGTTTGCGTGCCCAGGTTGGAAGTCCGAGTTATCGTATGGTCAGATAGTCCATTGGATTCACATAGGAGACTCCTCATCGAGACCCTTCATAGGTATCTTTATGATTTATTGTTGTTATCTTCTTTATCCCTGTTCTTCCTATCTGTTATGATCGCTAACCTCTTTCTGCAGGTATTCTTGTACTTATTTACTGCTGGAGCTCGTATATATATGGAGGCTATTTCCTGTACTGAGGCTTAGTGTACGTACGTGATGGTATCTCCGCCCTGCGTATGTACGTCGCCATAACATCCCCGTACCTGCGGGATCGGGGCGTTACAGAGTGGTATCAGAGCCTAGGTTCACACCTGGTGTGGGTAACCATCTGGGTCGATGCTCTGGCTCTTACCAACAGTACAAGCAGATTCAGATTCAAGCTTATCTGTATCTGAATTTGGGATTCCAGCGATGAGTACAAGAATACCATGTCATTGACAATTCATTCATTGACTCTTTTGTATTCCTTACTTACAGTTGTCAACCAGAATATCCGATTTCCTCCTCGTTTTCTTTACATCTTATTGCTTCCAATCTGTAGTGTTAGTTCGCTACAATACTTCGCCATCCCGGGTTCCTTATAGATATCAGAGTGCGCAGCGGAAGTGTCGTGGACTCGTAACATTCAGGCTTTGGGGTTGAAAATATTGTTCTCACACCCAATTTGAAATTTTGAGGACGAAATTTTTTGTAAGGTGGGGGGAAATGTAACCCCCTGCTCCCTGATGTACGTATCACCGTATAAGTACCCGATACAGCGTGCAAAAATGATTTGACCTCCGTGATAATCCGATTGAGCTGATTTCAGTTTCCAATATCATTCTCTAATATTTTAGAGCTTTCAGGATTTTCTAGAATTTTTCTGGATTATTTGGAAAATCTCCGCAGTCGGGGTCGACCAATACCGATAATCAGCTTTACGATTTTTATTGCACACACGGAGTAGAAATTTGCGAATCCGCTTTGCCTTGGTATCTTAAAGTCATATTTTCTATGTTAGTCTATTTTTGGGGATTTTTCTGAATTTATCGAAAATCGGGCGAAACCAGTGTCGCCCAATTACCGGCGACATCTTCCAGGATTTTTAATTTGCAAATCAGATAGAATTTCTTCAAACCGTTATCATATTATGCCTCAGGATAATATTCTATATTTTTTGTAATTTTTGGGCACCATTCAGAGCTAGTCGAATTTTGGACCGAATTAAATAATATTAATTTAATCAAATAAATCCTTTCTTTTTCTTTTCCTTTCCTCTCTCTTCTTCTCTGGATCCTTCTCCTCCACCGCCTTAACCCAACCGCCCTTTCTCTCTCCCTTAAAATCTCCTACTCTCTCTCTCATCCTCTCTCTCAATTTCTCCTCTCTCTCTCTCTCTCTTCCCTCTCACTCACTCTCTCTCTCTCTCCCGATCTCTCTCTCTCTTTTCTCCCCCTCTCTCACTCTCTCTGACCTGCGGTCACAGGCCCGACCCACGGCCAGAAGCCGGTGAACGCCGCCGGCGGCCTTGCCGGCGCGCCACCGCGCCTCCCCATGGCCGCGCGCCCCAGCCCGGCGCTCCGCCACGGCCGCCATGGCCGCGCAGCCGCGCGTCCCTGCCCACGTCCTACCTTTTCTCCCTCCCCCTCTCTTTTCCTCTCTCTCTTTCTTTCACTCTCTCTCTCTCACTCACCCTCTCTCTGTCTCCAGGACGGCCGCGCCGCAGGCGGGTCCCCGCCGCCGCCGCCGGCCAGCCTTGCTGGCCGGCCTGCTCACGCAGCAGCAGCAAGAGCTGCTGCTGCTGCTGCTCTGTTATTGGGTTCGGGTGGAACCCGAACCCAATAACCCTATTGGGTTGTCTAAATGTTGGGTTGAAACCCGTTAACCCATTACCCATTAACTTAAGTTAATTGGGTATGGGTTGTGGATCTGGACCCGACCCGTTACGAGCCCAACCCGCTCCAAAACCTAATAAAGGTAATTTTACAGAAAACCCCTTGCTACATTTCTATATTTGCATTTACAATATTTTTATTTACATATTTAACCCATTTTGATGATTTTTAGCGTTCGGGCGATATCTGGAGCATCCGGACTCCGATTCGGACGATTCTGGATCCGTTGCGATCGTGGGAAAGAGAACTACATTTCCATGGCCTTTTTGTGAGTGTTTTTCTTTTATAAATTATATTTTACTATGTCTAGTGACATTGACTGATATATCTTGATTATGAATAAAATACGGTAACTATTAATTCTTCACTGGTCATGATCGGACAGTCATTGTAATAGGAATGACCTAGAATATTGTTAGGTATTTCCTGATTTAAAATAAGGATAAGGAGGTAATTATAGTACCAATAAATACTGGCAGAGACAACTCGGACACGGTCATCATACTTGCACAGCCACTGACACTCGGGCCGCTAGTTCACCATATTCATGGACACTATTATTTCATGTATTGTATCACAGTTAGATAACTATTGTCACATATATACTGATCCACGGTACTCGATGACACTACACTGTCACTAGATAGTAATGCTGGACACCGTTATGTCATGCACGGTATCATCATGACACGGATACTGTAAGTTCACTGGACATAGTATTATAGTAGACACTGATCACTGTTACTACATGATCACAGAGAGATTACACGGATTAGTGCTACACATCTATGTTCCACTGGTACACGGATATACCAATGCACGGACTACCGCATTTCATATTATTGTTATCATTTTACACATTTATGTCACGTTTACATATCACTGTTACACATGCATGTATGGTTACTCTGTTCTTGTCATATGGATCCCCGTTCATATTACATGTATTATTGTTCCATGTTATCCCCGTATTCCTGTTATATGCTTATTTCCCATTACTGATATCGTTATTCCCGTTACTGGATACATGAGCTGTTGATATGCGATATGTGGAATCTCACATCTATTGTTCCCGTTTCCCGTTATATTGTTCTATGCTATCAACAGAGCTCAGGTCCTGTTATCATGTTACCTATATCATGTCCTGTATTTGTTCTTGTTACATTGTATACTTTAAATATCAGATCATAAAGATAACTTGGGTATGGGGGAGACTTGACGGTTGATTAGATCATATCGGGTGGATGTACTGGATCCATATTGTTTATCCCACTGCAGGGGACGGGGTAGTGCTGGCTACCATCTGTTACTCATGAGCTCCCGTTTCCCGTTATGTTTTAGCTCATTGAGATTCCCGTTACATGTTACAGCCCTAGCGGGCTGGCCCTGGTCTCAGCAGCCAGGGATCTGGTAAGGCCGTTGTCCCGGGTATGCACGGGATACACCCACCCGATAAGAGCTCCTCGACCATGGGTTTCCAATTAACATAATAAAACAGTATACACAATAGTGACGTCGGGAACACTTGTTATTTGGTCACTCTCTCGTTTGGATAATGGTACCCGTATGCCATGTCCGGATGGGTTCGACTGGAGTGCGGGCTCGAGTATGAACTGCCAGTGGTATGGGACACTGGAAGAGATTGATTAAAATAGCAGGCGGTACTGATTGCTACTATTGGATAAATAACATGACTTGCCTGATACATGTATACTATTGTTTAGATGTACTTGTTACTGTTCCTGATCATTTATCCGCTATCATGTTAATTGTATACTTTGTTACTTTACCTGGTACATGTTACACTTTCTGTAGTGACATACTATTCATGTATATGTATACACTGCATTGCATATATTCTGTTTTCTGTATACCTTGCAGACATCGTTACTGTATATACACAACACCGTATTATGATTATATTGCATATGCCCATCTGCATGTTCACTGCTATCACGTCACCACTAGCATGTTCATTTCTATCACGTCACCACTAGACAACATTATTTATTATATAAACTGGATACGACTATAAACTGGATACGACTATAAACATGACCCGATGATAACCGGCTAGTTAGTGATGGTATTAAAAGATGACATGTTTCTATTATATGCTTATTATATGGTATCACTAATACAACATTTATGATATTATTATCGTGCTTGTATTATTATTTATAGTATATATTACTGCCTCCTTCATTTTACCACTCACTAGGTCGCTTTCTGACGACCCTGGGTTTGCGTGCCCAGGTTGGAGGTCCGAGTTATCGTATGGTCAGATAGTCCATTGGATTCACATAGGAGACTCCTCATCGAGACCCTTCATAAGTTTCTTTATGATTTATTGTCGTTATCTTCTTTATCCCTGTTCTTCCTATCTGTTATGATCGCTAACCTCTTTCTGCAGGTATTCTTGTACTTATTTACTGCTGGAGCTCGTATATATATGGAGGCTATTTCCTGTACTGAGGCTTAGCGTACGTACGTGAGGGTATCTCCGCCCTGCGTATGTACGTCGCCATAAAATCCCCGTACCTGCGGGATCGGGGCGTTACAGAGTGGTATCAGAGCCTAGGTTCACACCTGGTGTGGGTAACCATCTGGGTCGATGCTCTGGCTCTTACCAACAGTACGAGCAGATTCAGATTCAAGCTTATCTGTATCTGAATTTGGGATTCCAGCGATGAGTACAAGAATACCATGTCATTGACGATTCATTCCTTGACTCTTTTGTATTCCTTACTTACAGTTGTCAACCAGAATATCCGATTTCCTCCTCGTTTTCTTTGCATCTTATTGCTTCCAATCTGTAGTGTTAGTTCGCTACAATACTTAGCCATCCCGGGTTCCTTATAGATATCAGAGTGCGCAGCGGAAGTGTCGTGGACCCGTAACATTCAGGCTTTGGGGTTAGAAATATTGTTCTCACACCTAATTTGAAATTTTGAGGACGAAATTTTTTGTAAGGTGGGGAGAAATGTAACCTCCTGCTCCCTGATGTACGTATCACCGTTTCAGTACCCGATACAGCGTTCAAAAATGATTTGACCTCCGTGGTAGTCTGATTGAGCTGATTTCAGTTTCCAATATCATTCTCTAATATTTTAGAGTTTTCAGGATTTTCTGAAATTTTTCTGGATTATTTTGAAAAATCTCCGCAGTCGGTGTCGACCGATACCGATAATCAGCTTTACGATTTTTATTGCACACACGGAGTAGAAATTTGCGAATCCGCTTTCCCTTGGTATCTTAAAATCATATTTTTTACGTTATTCTATTTTGAGGATTTTTCTGAATTTATCGAAAATCGGGCGAAACCGGTGTCGCCCAATTACCGGCGTCGCCCAATTACCGGCGACATCTTTCAGGATTTTTAATTTGTAAACCAGACAGAATTTCTTCAAACCGTTTTCATATTATGCCTCAAGATAATATTCTATATTTTCTGTAATTTTTGGGCACCGTTCAGAGCTAGTCGAATTTTGGTCCGAATTAAATAATATTAATTTAATCAAATAAATCCTTTCTTTCTCTTTTCCTTTCCTTTCTCTTCTTCTCTGGATCCTTCTCCTCCATCGCCTTAACCCAACCGCCCTTTCTCTCTCCCTTAAAATCTCCTACTCTCTCTCTCTTCCTCTCTCTCTCAATTTCTCCTCTCTCTCTCTCTCTTCCCTCTCATTCACTCTCTCTCTCTCCCCCTATCTCTCTCACTCTCTTTCTCCCCCTCTCTCACTCTCTCTGACCTACGGTCACAGGCCCGACCCACGGCCAGAAGCCGGTGAACGCCGCCGGCGGCCTTGCCGGCGCGCCACCGCGCCTCCCCATGGCAGCGCACCCCAGCCGGCGCTCCCCTCCGGCCGCCACGGCCGCCATGGCCGCGCAGCCGCGCGTCCCTGCCCATGCCCTACCTTTTCTCCCTCCCCCTCTCTTTTCCTCTCTCTTTCTTTCACTCTCTCTCTCTCTCACTCACCCTCTCTCTGTCTGCAGGACGGCCGCGCGGGTCTGTTATGGTTAACCTTTGACCAATTAATTCTCCAGATGAGATCAAATCTATTCAGGATCAAGATCAAATCAAATCTGAGATCAAATTTGGCAGTTGCTTGCCATAATCTCTTGACTCTCCTAAAACAAGTAAGAGGATCAGGGGAGATCTTTCAATTATATGGAAAGGATCAAAACAGATCAGGAGACCGACCTTCTAGCTTCGCAGAAGCCGATTCTAGCCTCGCAGCAAGGCTACTTTCCAGATTTAAACAGATTGATTCAATCTGTTTTCAGATTTTCAAGGGACAATTATACCCCTGCTATCCCTATAAATAGCCCACCAGGGGCACAAGGAGAGAGGATCACCACGCAAAGCGCACACAAGAGGCGAGAGGCTGAAAAACAGAGAGAGGTAAACAGAGATCTATTCTCTTGCTTCCAAGAATTCAGAGAATTCAGAGAATTACTTCTCTAATCAGGGTGCTGATACCCTAATACCTTCCTTCCTTTCAAGGAATTTTCGGAACCAGGCGAGAAGGAATTCCTACGTGGAGGCAATTTGAGAAGTAACAAGAGGGTTCTACCAACCTTCTGTTCTCCGATTCCCCGAACCAGGCGAGAAGGGAATCCCATCGATCGCATCGTCAAAGGGACAAAGTGGTCGCGCGCTGACCAGACTCCTATCGACACACTTCTCCAGAATCTCAGAGGGGATCTACTTGTAATCTTTTGTGTTACTTGTAATTTAGCTCCTCGACACTTTTTTGTAAGTTTTCCCTTTTGCAAAATCATGGAATACAAGAAGCTCCCCCTTAACTCATGCATAGCAATAAACAAATAGATATTCAATGAAGTGCATAAAACTAAACAAATATATATGCATAAACAAGGTGAGAGAAACATGCATAAAGCAAAAATTCTTCTCCCCAAAACTTTCTCACCCTTTTTGTATAAACTTGCAAAATCCTTCTCCCTCTTTTGTATAACATAAATTATAGAACATGCATAAACTCAATATATGCATAACTCAATTTCTAAATATGTATACTCAAAATAAATATGCATATATAAACTCAAATCATTCTCCCCTTTTTTATCAATCATCAATAAAGGGGTGAAAAATAAATCAAACAATAAAGATATATATGCGATATACATTCATGAAGAGGAAGACGGTAAGTTAGCTCCCCTGCATACATGCATTACTGAAAAGTCACCTAGAGGGGGGGTGAATAGGTGACAATGCTAATCTATGAACTAAATGCGGAATTTAATATCTTAATGCAAATTACACTCAAGTGTGATCAACAAATGATTCACACACAACCAAGCCAAGCAAATATGAATGCACAAAATGAATAAGGCAAGGCACAAAGTAAAGAGAGAGATAGAGAGAGAGTCAATGGATCAAGCGCAAACAACAAGATATGTTTCGAGGTTCGAGCACCCAGCTCTACATCCCCGCCTTCGACACACGAAGGATTTCTAATCCACTAGCTAGTCCACAAAGAACTCTCACAAGGAGTACCCAACTCCTCTCTTTACAAATACAACCTCCTCCTTGAGGCACCACTCCAAGTCAACAATCACAACTCCTCCTTGAGGCAAATTCAAAACTCCCAATCACAAACCAATACAAGGATCACCTCTCAACTAGAGGGATACAACCCAAAGCACAAAGCTAAGAAAAGATTGGGTTATAACTTGGTGGTCACAACAACAACCACAAACAACTTCTTCTTCTCCCACACAAATATCCTATAGATATAGATAGTAGATTATAGCTCAAGTGTGGAGAAAACCAAGGGATTTGAAACCAGCAACTCAAAGAAAATCTTTGGGAAATAAATGAAACCAAGATAGAGAAGTTCAATTCAAAAGCTTTTCCCAAAACCCTTTTCTTTGATTTTTCAAACCCTAATTAAAACACCAAAAAGATTGTTCAATTTGAATCCAAAAACCTATTTTGATTGCAGCAAAAACACCAGAGAGATAGAAAATTTTAGCCCAAAAATCCTTAGAGAAAAACTCTCTCAAATGGAGTATTTATAGGCAATTTAGAAAACTAGCCGTTTACAGAATTTTTGCCAGAAATAGCCTTCCGGTCGACCGGCCCGGTCGACCGTCCAACGGTCAATTTTTGACCGTTGGCAAATAGCGGTCGACCGGCCCGGTCGACCGAAAAATCCCGAGAGCAGATTATTCTGCTCCGGTCGACCGTCCCGGTCGACCGCTGACTGTGCCAGAACGTGCACAGGTTTGTGCACGTCGTCGGTCGACCGTGACGGTCGACCGGCTACATGCGGTCGACCGATACGGTCGACCGAACTAGCCTGGCAGACAGCAAATGGGTCAGAAAACTGAGGTAAAAAATATTCCAATAAATCCCACAAAATCTCTAAAATTCCACAAAAATAGTTTTATTATTTTATATTGAAATACAAACTTGTGTTAAAATCCTAACACAAATTTCAAACATTTTAGACAATTTTTGTGTCATAGAAATTTTGCCAAAAACCAAAAACCGTATTTTCTAAAACCTTGTATTTTGAATAGAAAATACACATTGTCTAAAACTTATCCATGATACAAAAATATGATATTTAAACACTTTGAAGCATATTGTATATGAATAGAAATTCAATATACAAGAAACATATATATATCATGATTTTTGTCATTAAGTCCAAAAGTATGTTTTGTTGTAAATACCAAAACATAAAACACATGGAATAGATTATCAAACAAAGTTTGTCTAAACAATTGAAGCATGCATGTATATAGAACAAATCTAATATACATAAACCATGTAAACTTGTTTTGATAAAAATCTATTCATGAAAACCAAGATCGGTTAAACCTAAAACCGAAAATCAAAACATGAAAGGTGTGTGTTGTGAACTTGAGCTTATCATACTATTCTAATCTTTACAATTAGGATCTAAACCCAAACTAAAACTATGGATACCTAAGTCTTCTTGTAGAGCGCAATCTCCAAGCTAGAGCGCAATCTCCAAGTCAGCTTGATCCAAACACTCTTGATTCACCGAGCAAGTTGCAATGTATGATCTATGACACTCGGGCTCTTGAATCAACAAATGAAAGATGTGTGGAAGCTTTCACCAACTAATATCTTGATTAATGATCTGAAACTTAAACATCACAAGATAATTAGTACACATAACTACATGAGTTAATCATCATCAAAACTAGAGTGGAAGGCCTTTGGGCCAACAATCTCCCCCTTTTTGATGATGACAAACTCATGGAGTTATATACGCATGGATTTAAATTAAAGCTTCAAAGAAGCTCCCCCTTAACTCATGCATAACAATAAAACATATAAGATATGCAATGAATGTTCTTAAAACATGTTTATATGTGTTTAAAACAATATCAAAACATGCTCTTGATACCAATAAAAATGAAACATAATAAAACATGCATAGACATGCATATAAACAAGGCTTCTTTTCATCAAATGTAAACTATATGCAAACACAAATATGCATATAAAACTCAAATCCTTCTCCCCCTTTTTGTCAATCATCAAAAAGGGTTAAAAATAAAAGCAAAAACAAAAAAATTTTTTTTTTTCTCCCCCTTTTTGTTCAAAGCAAAGAACTAATAAAGGGTTAAATCAAATATGATACCAAAAAAATGTGGCAATGAAGTGTATATTGATACCAATTGAAAAACAACAAATCAATTGAAATAAAAACGAGAACATATACCAATTGAAAACACAAATAAAATGAAAATCTTGATACCAATTAGTAAGTAAACAAATAACCTACCAATTGTAAACAAACAAACTAGATACCAATTTTGGAATTAAACAATACTAATTTTGAATTTCCTTAAAAACAATCTTGATACCAAATGAAACAATTATTCTTTGCCAAATGAAATCTTTATTTTCTATCATAAAGCAAGGGAGTGGAATACCAAACAAAATATCAAATGAGAGATAAGATGCCAATTAAAAATAAAATACTAGTTTTCTCCCCCTTTATGAAATACCAAATGAAAATATGCATATGCTTGAAATAAGATACCAATTGAAAATTAACTCAATTGAAAATTTGCTTTAACATTGTTTCAATTTGAAAAGTTCAAGCTAGCATAAACAAAATTTGTGATATCTTGAAGCACAAATAAATCATCTATATATGTATGTAAAAGATAGATATCAATTGAAATTTGATACTATATGAAGTGCAAGCATACATATATAAAATACCAACATATATGAGTATACAAAAAGATGTCATATCGATACCAATTGAAAGAATTCAATGATACCAATTGAAACAACAATAAATACAAGTGTATGACTCACATAACCTACCACCCAATCATGGTTCAAGATAAAAAGGATTTTCATTATAAAGCATACAAGAACATGATCTCCCATCCAACCGCCCATCGATGGTAGGGGTTTTCAAAAAATGATTTGAACAATATAGTATGTTTGAAAGTCTCTACCAATTTGAAGAATACCAACTAGTTTATGAAAATTGAGAACTAGTAGAAATCCTTCAAGATAAAACAAAAAGGATTTTTCATGAAACATGAAAATCACAAGATTACTAAACACTCAAAGTCCATAAAGCTCATATCATACTCATGAAAAACACAATCATGAGAAACATAATAAAGTGAGTGAACAAGTATAATGTGAAATACATTTCATCATGAAAATGGACAATTAAGCTTAATATAGAATTATCAAATCTTGATATAATAGTGAATCATGTAATTTATTGAAATCATCATATCAATTGAAATCACAATCAAACATGAAAATCATCATAATGATTTAAACTTCAAGGCATATGTATGTCATGTACAAACTAAAGTATACATACATATCCCAAACATGAAGAGTCCACAAAAGTATATGCATGAAGGCACGTGGCTCAAGGATGTATATGTATAAACAATAATTTGGACAAGATAGACATATACATGAAGTCAACCACAAGATCATAGAAACACATTAAAAATGAGGAATACAAGTCAAATGCATGAATCATCAAAACTAGACTATACTAGTACATCAAATGACTACAAATGAGCGTTCAAGCACAAATATATAAAGGTCTATTTGTAGCTCACTAGTTGTACAAGTATAAATCCTAGTCTTAATGAAAACTAACATTCAAGCAAGTAATCAAATCATGAGGCATAAAATGGGTCAAAAATCATATGATCATATTATAAAAAATATGAAGTATTAATGACCTTTTAAAACTAAGATGGATGTATGATGCAACGAAGATGGATGTATGATGCAACGATCTCTCAAAACAAGACTAAGAGCCGTATACCCCGTGAAGGGTTCTGAACTCCTTCCTCCTGATTCCCCTTGAATGGGTTAGAGGTGCGCAATGCAACCTTGTTGTATGAGAATAGATCGAACAAAGAATGAATAAAGTGCAATGATGAAATGCACACAAGATATATCACAAACATCCATATAATCATCTAAACAAAAATCATGGAATCATGAACATCATATGATCATTATGCATATGCATGTGCATTAGATCTAGGGCATACATGTTAGCTTAAACAAGAAGTGAACACTAAATATAGATCCATATGAAACATGGGTGCTCAAGTAACTAAACATGTATATCTCAAGTCTAATGAATAAGGCATAATCATAATGAACATCAAAATACAACATGCTATAAATGAATGATCTAAGAAGCATGTAAATTATAATGGGAGTTAGAGAATGATACCAAAACCAATGACGGTGCATCTCTAGTTCTCCAAAACATGGTGGTCATCTCCACCTAATCTCCTTGAGAGTGAAGCATCCAAATAGTTTTCATTCAAGCTCGGAACGCATCCACCTCAAGGTACCTCCACTCTCACGTGATGCGAGAGCTCCCACCTACATCAAAAGCCAAAGAGGTGGTTTTGGTACCCATTTTCTAGTGGGTCCACGGGGGTTAGTATCTTTTCTACCCCAAACAAAATTAGTTGCTAAATTTTCATGATAAATACGATCATAACAAAATCTAGAAAGGTGGCCTTTTCGACCACAATGTGTACATGTGTACACATGAGCATACATATGATGGTGATGATCATGAAAAGCATGGGTATGCCTAGATGGGTGTGCATGCAAGGTTGGAACTTGTTTCTTGCGAACCAAGGTTTCCAATCGTGTGTGATTCATGGCACAATGGCTCAAAGTGGAGCCCAAACTATCAACACTTTTCTTCAAAACAATAATATCATTTTCTATGCTAGAAGATAAAGTGGAGCATGCAATAGGTGTACTAGAACAAGAAGCTACACTAGCATGACAAACATGAATATCATCTCATTTTGTAAAGATTTATTTTTAATCAAAACCAAATCCAATTCTTTTGTAATTGAATCAATTTTATTTTTCAAAGTAAGATTTTCTTTAAAAACAAGATCCAATCTAGAAGACAAAACTTCATTGTGTTCTACAACATCATCACAATCATTTTTGTTTTTCAAAACTTCGATTTCTTTTAAAGCAATTTCAAGTTGAGATTCAAGTGTGTCACGTTCACTAATAATCTCTTCTTTCTCTTGCAAAACCGTTTCAAAAGTGGAACATAAATCCTTCATTTCTTCTTTTAAATCAAAATGTTTCTTTTTCAAATTCTCATGTTTTTCCATAAAATTTTCAAGTTTAGAAGCAAGTTCAACATTTAAATTTTGAACTTCAAAACAACCATGGCAATATGAACTAGAGCAATCATCAAGAGGGGAATCCGAGTGTACCTCAAGGGAGTTCTTCCCTTGGACCATGAAGCAATGCTCTTCGGACTTTTCTCTCTTAGATCTCCTCATCTTGTTGATAATCAAGGGTAGCTCGGGAGACGTCAATATGCTCCAAACTGCAAAAGCCGAATCATAGCGATCAAAAATATGTAAAAGATGTTCATTAAGGGATGCTCTAAGTGTCCTAAGTGCAAGTGCATTGGCCTTCTTATGCTTGCTACTATTTGGGAGGGTTTCTATAGTGATGGCTTGATAAGCTAAATGTCCTAGGCTTTTTATATGTCTAATCATGTCAACCTTCCAAGAATCAAGTCTAAAATGGTCAAACATAGGAGGGCTATCCATGAGTGCAAACTAGATGAGTGCAAATGATAATGCAAATGAAGATTAGCAAACCAAGATCACTCCTAGGTGGTTAAACCTAAATATCAGGAGCACTAGCTCTGATACCAATTGAAAAGTCACCTAGAGGGGGGGTGAATAGGTGACAATGCTAATCTATGAACTAAATGCGGAATTTAATATCTTAATGCAAATTACACTCAAGTGTGATCAACAAATGATTCACACACAACCAAGCCAAGCAAATATGAATGCACAAAATGAATAAGGCAAGGCACAAAGTAAAGAGAGAGATAGAGAGAGAGTCAATGGATCAAGCGCAAACAATAAGATATGTTTCGAGGTTCGAGCACCCAGCTCTACATCCCCGCCTTCGACACACGAAGGATTTCTAATCCACTAGCTAGTCCACAAAGAACTCTCACAAGGAGTACCCAACTCCTCTCTTTACAAATACAACCTCCTCCTTGAGGCACCACTCCAAGTCAACAATCACAACCTCCTCCTTGAGGCAAATTCAAAACTCCCAATCACAAACCAATACAAGGATCACCTCTCAACTAGAGGGATACAACCCAAAGCACAAAGCTAAGAAAAGATTGGGTTACAACTTGGTGGTCACAACAACAACCACAAACAACTTCTTCTTCTCCACACAAATATCCTATAGATATAGATAGTAGATTATAGCTCAAGTGTGGAGAAAACCAAGGGATTTGAAACTAGCAACTCAAAGAAAATCTTTGGGAAAAATGAAACAAGATAGAGAAGTTCAATTCAAAAGCTTTTCCAAAAACCTTTTCTTTGATTTTTCAAACCCTAATTAAAACACCAAAAGATTGTTCAATTTGAATCCAAAAACCTATTTTGATTGCAGCAAAACACCAGAGAGATAGAAAATTTTAGCCCAAAAATCCTTAGAGAAAAACTCTCTCAAATGGAGTATTTATAGGCAATTTAGAAAACTAGCCGTTTACAGAATTTTTGCCAGAAATAGCCTTCCGGTCGACCGGCCCGGTCGACCGTCCAACGGTCAATTTTTGACCGTTGGCAAATAGCGGTCGACCGGCCCGGTCGACCGAAAAATCCGAGAGCAGATTATTCTGCTCCGGTCGACCGTCCCGGTCGACCGCTGACTGTGCCAGAACGTGCACAGGTTTGTGCACGTCGTCGGTCGACCGTGACGGTCGACCGGCTACATGCGGTCGACCGATACGGTCGACCGAACTAGCCTGGCAGGCAGCAATGGGTCAGAAAACTGAGGTAAAAAATATTCCAATAAATCCCACAAAATCTCTAAAATTCCACAAAAATAGTTTTATTATTTTATATTGAAATACAAACTTGTGTTAAAAATCCTAACACAAATTTCAAACATTTTAGACAATTTTTGTGTCATAGAAATTTTGCCAAAAACCAAAAACCGTATTTTCTAAAACCTTGTATTTTGAATAGAAAATACACATTGTCTAAAACTTATCCATGATACAAAAATATGATATTTAAACACTTTGAAGCATATTGTATATGAATAGAAATTCAATATACAAGAAACATATATATATCATGATTTTTGTCATTAAGTCCAAAAGTATGTTTTGTTGTAAATACCAAAACATAAAACACATGGAATAGATTATCAAACAAAGTTTGTCTAAACAATTGAAGCATGCATGTATATAGAACAAATCTAATATACATAAACCATGTAAACTTGTTTTGATAAAAATCTATTCATGAAAACCAAGATCGGTTAAACCTAAAACCGAAAATCAAAACATGAAAGGGTGTGTTGTGAACTTGAGCTTATCATACTATTCTAATCTTTACAATTAGGATCTAAACCAAACTAAAACTATGGATACCTAAGTCTTCTTGTAGAGCGCAATCTCCAAGCTAGAGCGCAATCTCCAAGTCAGCTTGATCCAAACACTCTTGATTCACCGAGCAAGTTGCAATGTATGATCTATGACACTCGGGCTCTTGAATCAACAAATGAAAGATGTGTGGAAGCTTTCACCAACTAATATCTTGATTAATGATCTGAAACTTAAACATCACAAGATAATTAGTACACATAACTACATGAGTTAATCATCATCAAAACTAGAGTGGAAGGCCTTTGGGCCAACAATCTCCCCTTTTTGATGATGACAAAACTCATGGAGTTATATATGCATGGATTAAAGTAAAGCTTCAAAGAAGCTCCCCCTTAACTCATGCATAACAATAAAACATATAAGATATGCAATGAATGTTCTTAAAACATGTTTATATGTGTTTAAAACAATATCAAAACATGCTCTTGATACCAATAAAAATGAAACATAATAAAACATGCATAGACATGCATATAAACAAGGCTTCTTCATCAAATGTAAACTATATGCAAACACAAATATGCATATAAAACTCAAATCCTTCTCCCCCTTTTTGTCAATCATCAAAAAGGGTTAAAAATAAAAGCAAAACAAAAAAAAAATTTTTTTTCTCCCCCTTTTTGTTCAAAGCAAAGAACTAATAAAGGGTTAAATCAAATATGATACCAAAAAATGTGGCAATGAAGTGTATATTGATACCAATTGAAAAACAACAAATCAATTGAAATAAAAACGAGAACATATACCAATTGAAAACACAAATAAAATGAAAATCTTGATACCAATTAGTAAGTAAACAAATAACCTACCAATTGTAAACAAACAAACTAGATACCAATTTTGGAATTAAACAATACTAATTTTGAATTTCCTTAAAAACAAATCTTGATACCAAATGAAACAATTATTCTTTGCCAAATGAAATCTTTATTTTCTATCATAAAGCAAGGGAGTGGAATACCAAACAAAATATCAAATGAGAGATAAGATGCCAATTAAAAATAAAATACTAGTTTTCTCCCCCTTTATGAAATACCAAATGAAAATATGCATATGCTTGAAATAAGATACCAATGAAATTAACTCAATTGAAAATTTGCTTAACATTGTTTCAATTTGAAAAGTTCAAGCTAAGCATAACAAAATTGTGATATCTTGAAGCACAAATAAATCATCTATATATGTATGTAAAAGATAGATATCAATTGAAATTTGATACTATATGAAGTGCAAGCATACATATATAAAATACCAACATATATGAGTATACAAAAAGATGTCATATCGATACCAATTGAAAGAATTCAATGATACAATTGAAACAACAATAAATACAAGTGTATGACTCACATAACCTACCACCCAATCATGGTTCAAGATAAAAAGGATTTTCATTATAAAGCATACAAGAACATGATCTCCCATCCAACCGCCCATCGATGGTAGGGGTTTTCAAAAAATGATTTGAACAATATAGTATGTTTGAAAGTCTCTACCAATTTGAAGAATACCAACTAGTTTATGAAAAATTGAGAACTAGTAGAAATCCTTCAAGATAAAACAAAAAGGATTTTTCATGAAACATGAAAATCACAAGATTACTAAACACTCAAAGTCCATAAAGCTCATATCATACTCATGAAAAACACAATCATGAGAAACATAATAAAGTGAGTGAACAAGTATAATGTGAAATACATTTCATCATGAAAATGGACAATTAAGCTTAATATAGAAATTATCAAATCTTGATATAATAGTGAATCATGTAATTTATTGAAATCATCATATCAATTGAAATCACAATCAACATGAAAATCATCATAATGATTTAAACTCCAAGGCATATGTATGTCATGTACAAACTAAAGTATACATACATATCCCAAACATGAAGAGTCCACAAAAGTATAGCATGAAGGCACGTGGCTCAAGGATGTATATGTATAAACAATAATTTGGACAAGATAGACATATACATGAAGTCAACCACAAGATCATAGAAACACATTAAAATGAGGAATACAAGTCAAATGCATGAATCATCAAAACTAGACTATACTAGTACATCAAATGACTACAAATGAGCGTTCAAGCACAAATATATAAAGGTCTATTTGTAGCTCACTAGTTGTACAAGTATAAATCCTAGTCTTAATGAAAACTAACATTCAAGCAAGTAATCAAATCATGAGGCATAAAATGGGTCAAAAATCAATATGATCATATTAATCAAAAATATGAAGTATTAATGACCTTTTAAAACTAAGATGGATGTATGATGCAACGATCTCTCAAAACAAGACTAAGAGCCGTATACCCCGTGAAGGGTTCTGAACTCCTTCCTCCTGATTCCCCTTGAATGGGTTAGAGGTGCGCAATGCAACCTTGTTGTATGAGAATAGATCGAACAAAGAATGAATAAAGTGCAATGATGAAATGCACACAAGATATATCACAAACATCCATATAATCATCTAAACAAAAATCATGGAATCATGAACATCATATGATCAGTATGCATATGCATGTGCATTAGATCTAGGGCATACATGTTAGCTTAAACAAGAAGTGAACACTAAATATAGATCCATATGAAACATGGGTGCTCAAGTAACTAAACATGTATATCTCAAGTCTAATGAATAAGGCATAATCATAATGAACATCAAAATACAACATGCTATAAATGAATGATCTAAGAAGCATGTAAATTATAAATAGGAGTTAGAGAATGATACCAAAACCAATGACGGTGCATCTCTAGTTCTCCAAAACATGGTGGTCATCTCCACCTAATCTCCTTGAGAGTGAAGCATCCAAATAGTTTTCATTCAAGCTCGGAACGCATCCACCTCAAGGTACCTCCACTCTCACGTGATGCGAGAGCTCCCACCTACATCAAAAGCCAAAGAGGTGGTTTTTGGTACCCATTTTCTAGTGGGTCCACGGGGGTTAGTATCTTTTCTACCCCAAACAAAATTAGTTGCTAAATTTTCATGATAAATACGATCATAACAAAATCTAGAAGGTGGCCTTTTCGACCACAATGTGTACATGTGTACACATGAGCATACATATGATGGTGATGATCATGAAAAGCATGGGTATGCCTAGATGGGTGTGCATGCAAGGTTGGAACTTGTTTCTTGCGAACCAAGGTTTCCAATCGTGTGTGATTCATGGCACAATGGCTCAAAGTGGAGCCCAAACTATCAACACTTTTCTTCAAAACATAATATCATTTTCTATGCTAGAAGATAAAGTGGAGCATGCAATAGGTGTACTAGAACAAGAAGCTACACTAGCATGACAAACATGAATATCAATCTCATTTTGTAAAGATTTATTTTTAATCAAAACCAAATCCAATTCTTTTGTAATTGAATCAATTTTATTTTTCAAAGTAAGATTTTCTTTAAAAACAAGATCCAATCTAGAAGACAAAACTTCATTGTGTTCTACAACATCATCACAATCATTTTTGTTTTTCAAAACTTCGATTTCTTTTAAGCAATTTCAAGTTGAGATTCAAGTGTGTCACGTTCACTAATAATCTCTTCTTTCTCTTGCAAAACGTTTCAAAAGTGGAACATAAATCCTTCATTCTTCTTTTAAATCAAAATGTTTCTTTTTCAAATTCTCATGTTTTTCCATAAAATTTTCAAGTTTAGAAGCAAGTTCAACATTTAAATTTTGAACTTCAAAACAACCATGGCAATATGAACTAGAGCAATCATCAAGAGGGGAATCCGAGTGTACCTCAAGGGAGTTCTTCCCTTGAACCATGAAGCAATGCTCTTCGGACTTTTCTCTCTTAGATCTCCTCATCTTGTTGATAATCAAGGGTAGCTCGGGAGACGTCAATATGCTCCAAACTGCAAAAGCCGAATCATAGCGATCAAAAATATGTAAAAGATGTTCATTAAGGGATGCTCTAAGTGTCCTAAGTGCAAGTGCATTGGCCTTCTTATGCTTGCTACTATTTGGGAGGGTTTCTATAGTGATGGCTTGATAAGCTAAATGTCCTAGGCTTTTTATATGTCTAATCATGTCAACCTTCCAAGAATCAAGTCTAAAATGGTCAAACATAGGAGGGCTATCCATGAGTGCAAACTAGATGAGTGCAAATGATAATGCAAATGAAGATTAGCAAACAAGATCACTCCTAGGTGGTTAAACCTAAATATCAGGAGCACTAGCTCTGATACCAATTGAAAAGTCACCTAGAGGGGGGGTGAATAGGTGACAATGCTAATCTATGAACTAAATGCGGAATTTAATATCTTAATGCAAATTACACTCAAGTGTGATCAACAAATGATTCACACACAACCAAGCCAAGCAAATATGAATGCACAAAATGAATAAGGCAGGCACAAAGTAAAGAGAGAGATAGAGAGAGAGTCATGGATCAAGCGCAAACAATAAGATATGTTTCGAGGTTCGAGCACCCAGCTCTACATCCCCGCCTTCGACACACGAAGGATTTCTAATCCACTAGCTAGTCCACAAAGAACTCTCACAAGGAGTACCCAACTCCTCTCTTTACAAATACAACCTCCTCCTTGAGGCACCACTCCAAGTCAACAATCACAACCTCCTCCTTGAGGCAAATTCAAAACTCCCAATCACAAACCAATACAAGGATCACCTCTCAACTAGAGGGATACAACCCAAAGCACAAAGCTAAGAAAAGATTGGGTTACAACTTGGTGGTCACAACAACAACCACAAACAACTTCTTCTTCTCCCACACAAATATCCTATAGATATAGATAGTAGATTATAGCTCAAGTGTGGAGAAAACCAAGGGATTTGAAACCAGCAACTCAAAGAAACTTTGGGAAATAAATGAAACCAAGATAGAGAAGTTCAATTCAAAAGCTTTTCCAAAACCCTTTTCTTTGATTTTTCAAACCCTAATTAAAACACCAAAAAGATTGTTCAATTTGAATCCAAAAACCTATTTTGATTGCAGCAAAACACCAGAGAGATAGAAAATTTTAGCCCAAAAATCCTTAGAGAAAAACTCTCTCAAATGGAGTATTTATAGGCAATTTAGAAAACTAGCCGTTTACAGAATTTTTGCCAGAAATAGCCTTCCGGTCGACCGGCCCGGTCGACCGTCCAACGGTCAATTTTTGACCGTTGGCAAATAGCGGTCGACCGGCCCGGTCGACCGAAAAATCCCGAGAGCAGATTATTCTGCTCCGGTCGACCGTCCCGGTCGACCGCTGACTGTGCCAGAACGTGCACAGGTTTGTGCACGTCGTCGGTCGACCGTGACGGTCGACCGGCTACATGCGGTCGACCGATACGGTCGACCGAACTAGCCTGGCAGGCAGCAAATGGGTCAGAAAACTGAGGTAAAAAATATTCCAATAAATCCCACAAAATCTCTAAATTCCACAAAAATAGTTTTATTATTTTATATTGAAATACAAACTTGTGTTAAAAATCCTAACACAAATTTCAAACATTTTAGACAATTTTTGTGTCATAGAAATTTTGCCAAAAACCAAAAACCGTATTTTCTAAAACCTTGTATTTTGAATAGAAAATACACATTGTCTAAAACTTATCCATGATACAAAAATATGATATTTAAACACTTTGAAGCATATTGTATATGAATAGAAATTCAATATACAAGAAACATATATATATCATGATTTTTGTCATTAAGTCCAAAAGTATGTTTTGTTGTAAATACCAAAACATAAAACACATGGAATAGATTATCAAACAAAGTTTGTCTAAACAATTGAAGCATGCATGTATATAGAACAAATCTATATACATAAACCATGTAAACTTGTTTTGATAAAATCTATTCATGAAAACAAGATCGGTTAAACCTAAAACCGAAAATCAAAACATGAAAGGTGTGTGTTGTGAACTTGAGCTTATCATACTATTCTAATCTTTACAATTAGGATCTAAACCCAAACTAAAACTATGGATACCTAAGTCTTCTTGTAGAGCGCAATCTCCAAGCTAGAGCGCAATCTCCAAGTCAGCTTGATCCAAACACTCTTGATTCACCGAGCAAGTTGCAATGTATGATCTATGACACTCGGGCTCTTGAATCAACAAATGAAAGATGTGTGAAGCTTTCACCAACTAATATCTTGATTAATGATCTGAAACTTAAACATCACAAGATAATTAGTACACATAACTACATGAGTTATCATCATCAAAACTAGAGTGGAAGGCCTTTGGGCCAACAATTACATGAAGAAGGGATGACAAAATCCTAACTCACATAAAACATAATATACAATGCATAAGTGGAGTGTTAAGCTCCCCCTACACAGGTGTACCACATAAAGAAGAGATGTCAAGCTCCTCAATATAGATACACTCAACATGAATCTATATATGAAGAGATGTTAAGCTTCCTTGCATATAGGCAATACATATCAACAAATTTTGAAACCACTTTAAAACAAAATTTGAATTTTCTTAAATCAACAAATCAAATTTGAGATACCATATGTAGACAAAATTTTAAGATATCATCTGTAAACAAACAAAATTTTAAGATATCACAAGATTTTGATACCATTGAAATGAAAATTTTTATATTTGAATTGAAACATTTGTAAATTTTGATACCAATGAAAGTAAAATATTTTATATTTTGATACCAATTGAAATATATGGTAAATTTTGATACTCAATAAAAGGTAAAACATTTGGGACCAATTGAAATTGAAACATATTGATACCAATTGAAATATATTGTAAATTTTGATATTAATTAAAAGGTAAAATATGAAGTATTTTTGATATCAATTGAAATACCAATTGAAAATAATGCATAAGCTCATTAAAATGCCAATTGAGATACCAATTGAAATCAAGATTTAAGTCAAGCTTAGCTAAGCATAATTTGTGCTTTAAACATGTAGGGATATTGTAAATCAAGCACAATCAAATCATATATATCTATATATATATATATATATATATATATATATATATATATATAAAATGAAAATACAAATTGAAATTGATTTTATTTGAAATTGAAGCATACATATATAAGAAAACATATATGAGTATACAAAAGTAGAATTTCATGAAGCTCATGTGTAAACTCATAACAATCCACCCTAATCATGCACAAGTTAAAAAGATTTCTAGTTAGAGCATACAAGGCATAGTCACCAACCATCCGCTCTTCAAGGATAGAAGTTTTTAAAAAAATATATAGTTTGAAAATAGTTCTAAATTTGAAAATACTACCAAATGAAGAATAATAACTAGTTAAAATAATTTTTGAAAAATTAGTTAAGATGCTTCAAACATGAAACCAAATCATATATATCTCATGAAGCATAGCAAATTCACAAGAGTTGACGCTGAAAATCTATAAAGCTCAAAAATGTGCTCATGAAACAAGGTCATGAGTAAACAAAGAAATATGAGTGCACAAGCATCATGTAAATAGTATTTTCATGAAATGATCAATAAAGCTCAAAAAAACATGAATATCTTTTATCAAAAGCATAAAAATGTATTTTTCATTAAAGACAAACTTCAAAGGTATATGTATGTTGTATCCAAAACTAAAAATATACATACATATCCCAAACACAAATGATTCCATAATAGAATTTGCATGAAGGCAAGAGACTCAAGGTATACATGTATATTTATTAATTTTAGGCAAGAATAACATATACATGAAGCAAAACTTGCATAAGAATTGGGAAAACAAGTTAAAATACACGAATCATCAAAACTGGCTATACTAATACCATCTAATGGGTACAGATGAGCAATTAAGTACAAAAATACAATAATCAAATGTGACTCACTAGTTGTACGAGTATATGCACAAATTTTAATGAAAATATACATTTAAACATGTAATCAAAACATGAAGTGCAAAACTAAAACAAACATGATTATTAAAGTAAATGCACATGTTTTAGAGTAATGATTACACAATAGCTAAACTAAAGTGAGAACACAAAATTGAATCCATATGATCATGGGTGTATCCCAATTACTATACATGTATGTCATAAATCTAAATAACATGGCATTTAATAACAATCATAAAAAAAATATGCTAAAAATAATAATCTAAAAGCATGTAAACAAATGAGGAGTTAGAGATAGTTACCAAAACCATTAGGGCACATCTCTATATCTTCAAATTATGGTGGTCCTTCCACCAAACTTTCTTGATAGTATGCATCATTGTATGTCCATCTAGCCCATGCATCCAGCACCAAGGCACCAATTCTCTCACGTCATGTAAGAGCCCACACCTACATCAAACACAAGAGGTGGAGATTTTGATACCCATTTTCTTTTGGGTTCACGGAGGTTAACATTATTCAGAACCCAAACATTTTTATTAGCAAAATTAAATGATTTATTTTATCAAAACAAAACTTTGCTTAATGGCCTTTACGGCCACAATGTGTACATTTATACACTCTAGAATGCACATGAGAGTGATTGTGATCTTGATGTACAAAGTGTGTATATGTGTGCCATGGGTGATGTGCATGAACATGTGGAGCTTGTTTCTTTTGAGTCAAGATTTCCAATCTATTATGATTAAATGTGCAATTGCTCAAAGTTAAGCTTAACAATCTATTCTATTTTTCAAAATTGAATCTCATTTTTATCAATAGTAGCATGAAAAGCATGGTGAGAATGAGAATCAACACTCTTTTTCTTTTAGAAATATTTTCTTTTTTTTGAAATAATTTTTCTTTTCAAAGAGTTGTTTTCATCCAAAGCATCTCTTTTTCTTTTTCCACCAAATTGATTTTTTATTTTCAAGATTTATTTCCTTCACAAATATCATTTAGCTTAGACGGAAAGAAAATATTCTCCTTTTTCAATAATCATTTTCTTTTGAAATGCATTCCAATTTATTTTGGAAGGAATCTTTTTCTTTTAACATGGAATCAAATTTATTTTTCAATTTTTTATTATCCTTTTTAAGCAAGTCATATTTTTCAAAAAGTTGTTGACAAAATGAAGCAAGATCATCATATGACAAGTCAACATCCTCATCAAGCTCGGATTCAGAGTTTACCTTAAGAGGGTTATCCCCTTGGATAGCACAAGTTGAAGCATCACTTCCATCATCCGAGTCGCTCCCCACATAGTATTGCTTTTGTTCACCGAGAGAGACTAAAGTATTCCATACTACAAAAGTCGAATCAAAGTTAGAAACCCTACATAAATAATCATCATTTAGGGTTGACTTTAAGGCATGATGGCTTTTGCATTAGCCTCAAGGTTTTTGCCATTTAAACAATATGAATCTTTAATTGTAGCAAATAAACATGAATACATAGGGCTTTGAGGTACATTGACATCTTAACCTTCAAGTTTAGATGTTAAGAATATCAAAAGTGGGAGGTGACATAAATCCATGTGTGTGTATAAATATTGTGATTAGCCCAGAATAAGGATCTTTAACTCTAGGTTGTTAGACCCAAATCAAGAGCACAAGCTCTGATACCATTAAATCACCTAGAGGGAGGTGAATAGGTGACTAGCTAGTCTAATGATGAAATATGAATTAAAACTATTTATACAGACTAAAAACTATTAAGCTAAACACACCACGTATAACACAAGAGTGTAGCCGAATTCCCGGTGAAGGGTTCTGAACTATCTCCTCAAGATTCCTCTAGATAAGTTGAGGTGCCGCTATGGCTCTCTTGGTTGAATACAAGTGTGAGCAAACAATCCCCAAGCATATATCAATATAAGCACAAGTATATCAAGCAATTAATGAATATGAATAATAAGAGCATGCAAGATATAAGCACAAGTGACATATAGAGAGAGATAGAGAGAGCAATCACAAACACGGTAGATTTGTTTCGAGATTTGAGCACTCTTGCTCTAGTTCCCGCCTTTAACACTATGAAGGATTTCTACTAGAATCGATCCCACCGGATCACTCAGTGTCGTAACACCTACAACGAGTTCACAATAGAACTCCTTGGACTCCACTAGTCCCTCTCTTGTTCCCGTAAGATCTACACATGCAAGCACACTAGCTTGCCGAGGCCGCACCTCTACACCGAGCTCCCACAAGAACTCAAAACAACACGAACCCACAAGTTCGCCTCCTCAAATACAAAGATGAACACTTTGGTGATCTCAACACTTTGATCACCTAAACTTTGTCACAACAAAGATCCCTATAGGATTGATATAGCAATGGATAGCTCAAGTATGTGTGAGAAAAACTTGGATAGTATTTGTGGTGAAAACTCAAGAAATCTCTTTTCCAAAACACTCTTGAAAAACTCTCCTTTTGATATGAAAGTATTTGACTCTAAAATAAGTGAAGATAAACATTTAAAAGTGTAGGAAAAACTATCTTGAAAAGCCTCTTAAAATCTTATGGAAAACAGCCCAAATAGCCTCATATAAATAGGCTCAAAAACTAGCCGTTGGGACAACTCAGTATACTTTTTTGCTGTCGGTCAACCGCCTGGTCGACCGGCCAACTGTCAGATTTCTGACTGTTATGCCATCGGTTGACCGCCGTCGACCGAGGCCTAGATACAGAGAGCAGAAGCTCTTTGCCGGTCGACCGGGGCCAGATCTAGAGAGCAAACTCTCTGGCGGTCGACCGGGTCGGTCGACCGACCCTCCAGCCAAACAAGGTCGTGCACGTTTATGCACATCGGTAGACCAACCTCTGGCGTGGTCGACCGTGCGGTCGACCGCAGAAGGCCAGAACACAGGTTTTAGGGATTTAAAATTTGGTCTTTTTACATTCAATGAAATCCTATAAATTCTCATAAATTCTACAAAATAAGTTCATTGATATACTTTGATATACAAACATGTTTGATAAAAATTAAAACATATTACAAACATTTTGAACTATTTTTGTAATATAGGAGTTTTGCTTTAAACAAAATCTGTATTTTTCAAAAACGATTTTTTCAAAAATTTCAAAATATAAAACAAGATTTTTCTAAACACCTTTTGAAACTTAGTGTGTATGGATATGATCCACTACATATATAGATGAAATATCTATATTTTTGACAATAAGCTTTAAATAAGTTTCGATAAATATATGTATATTTTAAATCTTAAAAAACAAACCAGTATTTTCCAAAATAAAAACTCTTTAATGAAAACACATATAAATCTTGTGGTAAGTGTATATGAACTTGAGCAATCCACCAACTAATCTATCCTTTACATTTTATCTAAAACAAAATCTTGATACTTACAACCATGACACAAGTCTTCTTGGAAATATTCTCTTGAAGGTCTTCTTCTCCTTCTTGACTTGGTCCAACCTTGATCCAATGAGCTAGACTCCTCTTGAGTACTTGATCCAAATTTTGACTTTAAATCCTTTATTGAAGCTAAATATAACTAAGATCTTGATCAAATATCTGATACTAATTAAATACAAGATCATTAGTACTAATCACATGAGTTAATCATCATCAAAACTAGAGTGATGGGCCTTCGGCCAACAAATATAACTCGGGGGAGTTGTATCCCCATTGACTCTGTGAAGAGTAGTGATGATTATTCTAGTCTTATTCATAGTATTAGAACTGGGGCATGTATTGATTCAGATAAGACCAATCTGACACACTAGATTAGTTAAAGTTATGATATGTTGGGTTGGTAACATCTGAGAAAGAGGTCAGGTGTAACATGGATTACCATTAAAGTTGAAAAATTATTGTTATAAGCATATCACATAAGAAATGTCAAAATCAATAAAGAAAAACAAACAACAACCAAACAAAAAGAAAGAAAGATCTAATCTAAGTTAAGGAAAATCATAGACCTAGACGACTCCTAACTGGCTAGACTGTCCACGGGGGTATATTGTCGAATATGACCACAAGTTATCGGCCAGGTAGGGGCAAGATTGGTGAGAGGTATCCGTGCCTAAGCAATGGGCCTAATTATGCCAAACCACCAACTTTCGGGATTTCGCCCCACAATCCACAACCTTGACACCGATTTGGCAAGAGTCAAATTCTAATCAACTTCCCCTTAGGTCAGTCTCCTATATGAGTCTGAGATGTCCCTAGGGCCAAAATCTACTTAGTTTTAGTTAGGCTTGGGTTAGTGAGTGAGGAGATTGTTTGTGGGCTAAGGGAGGGGTAATGACTTTCCCACCTTATCTTGTTTATAGGACAAGCCCTTAGATCATTTAGTGTAATGTGTACATGAAACAATACTTAAGCAACGTAAACAATCCAAAAGTGTTCCTATACTACATGCTATGCAACGAACCTTTGCTCCAGCATTCTTCAACAGTAATGTAAAAATGTAAACGAATTAGACACGTGCCTAAATGCAAGTATAAACCATTTTTAGCATTTAACAAACATCATTTTACTATTGAGGTTAGAAAGTATGTACAGTGAGACAATAA